>JABJVR010006015.1:0-12900 GCA_025773905.1 Chitala chitala | reverse complement strand
CCTGGAGCCCATCCCAGAGCACATAGGGCGCAGGGCAGGGGACACCCAGGGCGGGGCGCCAACCCACCACAGACCTTGGCTCTCAGTCTGCCTCTTTATCTGAGCGAACACCTGACTTTGGCTCTCAGTCTGCTGCATTATCTGAGCGAACACCTGACTTTGGCTCTCAGTCTGCCTCTTTATCCAAGCGAACACCTGACCTTGGGTCTCAGTCTGCCCCTTTATCTGACCGAACACCTGACCTTGGGTCTCAGTCTGCCTCTTTATCCGAGCGAACACCTGACCTTGGCTCTCAGTCTGCCCCTTTATCTGACCGAACACCTGACCTTGGGTATCAGTCTGCCTCTTTATGCAAGCGAACACCTGACCTTGGCTCTCAGTCTGCCTCTTTATCCGAGCGAACACCTGACCTTGGCTCTCAGTCTGCCTCTTTATCCGAGCGAACACCTGACCTTGGGTCTCAGTCTGCCTCTTTGTCTGAGGGAACACCTGACTTTGGTTCTTAGTCTGCCCCTTTATCTGACCGAACACCTGACTTTGGCTCTCAGTCTGCCTCTTCCCACGTCCCTTGCCTGCTGATAACTCTTCGCTCTGCGGTGATGTTAAGTGAGAGGTCACCAGTAGAACACAGGAAATTTCAGCCTGGCATCCAGTCTTTATTGCTAAGTGCAGCTTCTCTACACCCTGCAGGTTACCATCAGGTAGCCTGAGGCTCAGCTGAAGTGGAATGACAGCCGAATGGAAGCGTGTGCAGTCTGTAGAATGGGCTGCCACTTTACACAGTGTGTCTATTATTAATGCTGAACTGAGACCTTAACATCATTCTTAATCTCCTCAACAAAAATGTGAAAGAAAAAGTTTGAATGTATCAGTGCTTATAGCTTCCAACTGTCAAAAGTTCAAAAACAGTTTTATGTATACATTTGTTTGTTTTTATATGATGGAGAGAAAATTAAGCAAATTCTGGAGTGTCTTTGTAATGTTCCAGGAACGAAGGTGAGGGTAGAATCTAATGTGCGAAGGGTTTAATACAATAAACTGGATACTGGTACATAGACTTCAGGAAGAACAAGGTCAATCAAGGTATGTAAAGAAAGTTTTTTTTTTTTACATGATTGGATGGATAAAGACAAAGTGAGAGCCTTGAAGAATGTGTCTGGATGTTCCATTAGGGTCAGTGTGCAGATCTAACAGAGTTAGACAGTAACATTCCAAACAGAAAACAACATTATTATTCAGCAGCAGCAATAGCCACATCAGTGAACACCCTGAATCCTCTCTCTGAAATAATGATCAGAGATGAACACTACGAGATGAACACTCTGGCCCCTTAGGCACTGGACACGTATTTGTCTTATCAAAAGACAGATGTGCAAATAGTATTTCAAGTGACACATATTGATACAGAAAATAGTAATGGGGAAAGATAACTTGATTTAAACAGTGTACGAATCCATCTGTCAATTAATAAAACACCCACTGAAATGTGTCAGTGTTTAGACAGAATGTGACTTTGCTGTGTGTTCATAGCCAATGTAATCCTTTTATAACGAGGGCAGCTCTGCTGGAATTCAAACACACAGCCCATACAAAGGCACACCAGTGTACCCCACTTGGGAAACTAATTGCCTTGTTCTGACAACAGAGGGTTTCTACCGTAGCGGTCTTACTTTGCAACACACTTGAAAGTCAGAGTCATAAAAGAAGATGCCTCATCTTTCAGTCATGAAAACACTTCAGTTCATCACTACTTTTCTTACTCTCTGACATGTTAGCATGTTGTCTTAATACATTACCACTGATCACAAGCCATGTGACCGATGAACCATTCTAGTATAATGGGTTTTATATATAGCATGATGATCGTGGGATGCTGTTATAACTGGGGACAAAGACAGACATTCAGCCAATTTTTGATAACCTACTGTTTGTAGTGGTCGTAGAAAAATTTGTCCAGAGCTGTGGAGACACATTTCAAAGCAATAGATCATAAAAAAGGTATTTCCCGTGAACTCCTGACGGCATGATCTGCCTTTTCTCTCTTGCATGTTTACCTTGGTGTATCAGCCGTGCAGCTCATCTTATCACATCAACCCATGTCTGTAAACCAGACCAGAATTCTTTTTCATAGGATGTGTAAAATAGTCACAAATACCAGTAAGGATACTGAATTAAACATTATAATTTCAATAAACTCCACCACAGGTGCTTAATCAATCAAGAAAACATAAACATAGATGAAAAGATGGGAGTTATGTATGACTTTAAAATAAAATCAATAAAAGAATAAGCCAGTGGAATTTCATATATGGTTGTGTGATGAAGGACAGCTGTAGGAAAAGGTTTATAAACAATAAACTTTATAAACAAACTCTGAATGTAATAATTTAAATTTATACATACAGTAAATGAATAAAGGAAGAGTCAGAGTATGGATGTACAATATATATTATTTTTATATGAAACTAGTAGATCCCTTCAGCTTGCTTGACCAGCAAATTACAGGCATTACATTTTGGTGTAAGAAGAAAGTGTGATTTATAATCTGTTTTTGACTTTAATGCAGAATTAAGGTGTTGAATCTGCCCTGAAAGGCAATGCACAACATGTGCAACATTCATCATGGGCAAACAGGCTCCGAAGTGTCATAAAAAATTGACCCAAGGCTATTCATTTAACTTAAGGTCTCATTCAGAGGGTGAAACAATCAATGCTACTGTTCATGGATATTAAAGTTTTCTTTCTTCCTTTTAGCGATGTCCCACTAAAAGGAATGACCTAAGGGGGGAAATGATAAAATAGAGAGAGGACTACATTTGATTAAAAAACAGAAGCTTAATTTACACACAGTAGGGTACCGGAAAATATGGGATCCTTTATTGTAGCCGTTATATTTCAACTCGAAGGCAAGCATGCTGTTTTCCATTACCCTTTATATGGAGGGTTAAAAAATACAAATAAGTCTCTGCTGCATAGACAAAAGTCCCCAAGTTACTGTGCTGTAGTATAAGCATTTATAGAGACATGTTGTCTGACCATTTGCAGCTTCGTTCAGCTGCATGTACATTCAGTCCACAAGGTCAGTTCTACAATAGATCTGGTACAGATTGCATTTCCAATTCCTAGATAGCTTGCACAGTGACACATTGAATTAACATCATGTCTAGATAAAAGAGAGACATTGTGTAGAATAAAGACATCCTTTCTAGTTTAATAACTCAGTGGATCAGAAACAACCACAATTGTGTAGCAAGGATAAAGAAGCCTTCCTAAACCAGAACTTGTTTTAGTACAACATATTGTGGAATATTCAGAAGCTTACTCTTTAAAGTAAGTTAAAAACTGACAATATATATGGCTACAGTTTTTTAAAGCAATAACACAGATGTTTTGCTAAATTGCAGATGGTACTGAAACAGCTGCATAAACCCCCCCCCTTTGAATCCATCACATCTGCATGACTTTCT
Source organism: Chitala chitala (assembly GCA_025773905.1). Taxonomy (NCBI): domain Eukaryota; kingdom Metazoa; phylum Chordata; class Actinopteri; order Osteoglossiformes; family Notopteridae; genus Chitala; species Chitala chitala. Next base: position 9,433 of record JABJVR010006015.1, on the reverse strand, counting down.
CATTAACATTAGCATTACAAACAATCACCACTTACATCAGCCTGTAGTAAATGATCCCCATCAGTTTGCAAATGAAGAAAAAGGTGTTGTGGGGACAAGTATGCAAAGTGACAGGAAGATAGTAATTGATGACCACATTATATGTAGCAACTTGTTAAAAAACTTGCAAAGACCCTTTAAATCCCAAAAAGTTAAATTTTAGAAGGTGCCACCAAAACAGCCCTGACCCACTGAGGCATGAAGCCCACTAGAGCAATGAAGGTATGTTGTGTCTGTCACCAAGTGGTCAGTAGAAGATCCTGTAAATTGTGATGTGGGCCCTCCATGGATCAGACTTGTTTTTCCAGCACATTCCACAAATGCTTGTTTGGATTGAGGTCTGGAGAATTTGAAGGCCAAGTCAAAACCTCAAACCATTCTTGAACCATTCTTGCAGTGTGGCAGGGTAGATTATCCTGCTAAAAGAGGCCACTGCCATCAGGGAATACCATTTTTATGAAGAGATGTACTTGTTTAGCAAGAATGTGTAGGTAGGTGGTACACGTCCACATGAATGGCAGGACTCAAGGTTTCCCAGCAGAACATCATCCAAAGCATCACACTGCCTCTGCTGTCTTGCCTTCTTCCCATAATGCAACCTGGTGCCACCTGTTTCTTAGGTAAGTCACCCACATACACCTGGCCTTCCACATGATGCAAAAAGAAAGAACAATTTATCAGACCAGGCCACCTTCTTCCATTGCTCTGTGGTCCAGTTCTGATGCTCACATCCCAATTGTAAGCACCTTTGGTGGTGGTTATGGGTCAGCTTGGATACCCTGACCATTCTGTGACTATGGAGCCCCATACCCAACAAACTGTGATGCGCTGTGTGTTCTGACACTTTTCTGTCAGACCCAGCGTTTACCAGTTCACAAACAGTTCACTGGTTTTCCTTCCTTGGACCAGGTGTATTGGTAGGTCCTGACCACTGCAACCTGGGAACATCCCAAAAGAGCTGCAGTTTTGGAGCTGCTCTGACCTAACCTAGTCACTTAGCCACAATATATATATCAAAATCTTTATCTATATATATAGTATAGAATCATAGTTTGTTTCACCGATCCACTGGGATTCAAACCTCTCTGGGAATACTGCAGAGTGAACTTTTATGCCCAGTTATTGGGATTTTTGAAAAAATTATTGTCATTATAAAAGTTATCAGATTTTTTCATGCTATAATCATGGAAGCAATAAGAAACAGGGCATGTGTAATCATGATTTTAAACTGAAAATTGTCCTCTTTCAATGCTAAAGGAACATACATAAAGATGATAACAGAATGCATATTATTTTTGCTATTTTTTGTAGTTTTTAATAACTGAGCTAAAGTAATGCGGTGGGCAGTAAATTAACCGTTAGCATGCTGGAGTTGTGCAGACTCTGCGAGGCCTGTCACTCAGCCCTGCTGATGCACACCGATAGGTGCAGAGCAAGTGCTCACGGGCACTGATGTCATCACTGCGCAGGCATCCCCATAAACCATGCCCCACATCCTCAATAAACCCCAGCGCTGCTCTGAGGAACAAAAGGAAACAATCAAAATCCCTAAAAAGTAGAGGAAGAGCAAGGCAGTAAAACAAGAATGTAGTCCTTAGCATTGCAGGAGTCATAGGATAACTGGTCTCATAAAATAAAGCAAGAAGTAATGTTCTTTATCAAATGGATTACTGTAACAATTTGCTTTTAAACACAGCTGGAGAAAGACATTACGTCATTTACAAGCAGATGCATTTCGGACGATAGGAACACGTGTGCGCTAATTCGCTGCCTCACAGTAATATTTTTATTGGATACACAAAAGTTGTAAAGGCTAAAAGGCTAACCTTAACCTACTTCACTTTATTACATTTTCAGCTCAGCAGGGATGCTGGTGTCTCTGCAGAATCCTGTGGCATTATGGGGGAGATGTTGTACAGGCACCACAAAATGTGTAGAACTCAGAGCTCAGGATTAGCAAAAGTGAGGACTGCCTGAGATAGAGAAAGACAGGTTTGATGTTTGTTTTCAGAGACAGCGAAGGATGATGGGAAGACAAGCTTAGCTCCGCCCACTGGGATCTTATGGTTCTAATGGCAGAAGACAGAGTTTGCTTACCTGGAGTTCAGAAGTTCAGGCAGCACTGCTCTGGTCTTTGTTTTACCTCTGCTCCTCTCGCTCACCCCTCCCTGTAATGAAACCTGGTAGCATTGTCTGTGTTTGCACAAAGGCCTTAAGATTATCTGTTCCTTTCCCACACATAGTCAAGATAAATTATATCCCCAAGTGGGTATTAATCACTGCAGCTTAGTAGAGTCTGATTTTCATAACTTTGTTATTTGTGGGCTTTGTACACAGTTTCACCCGTTTGAAAGGCTTGATCTGAGGGCATTTTGTTTTTACACAGCAAAGAAGTGGTGCTTCGACGCACTTGACCTAGAGTCACATGCAAATGATGATCTTCGAAAAGCTTCAAGGGGCTGTGGCTCAGAAAAAAAATCCTTGACAAAAATGTGTCACTTTTTAAAGGTCAGGCAGGTTTTGGACACTATGGACATACATCACCCTGCCAGCTCCTACACACGCATAGTTGATTTTCCTCTGTATTGAATCCACCCTCCTAATGGCTATGTGGAGACTGGGTGTCTGCCATTTACCCTAATGAATGGAAGGCCTTCTGCTTGGCACACAGATTCATGTCATTCACAGATTTCAGTGCAGAACAATGTGTCAGATATGGTCTCCATTATCATTAGAACAGGTATGATGTTAGCCCATGCTGACCTGCAAGCTTAAAGCAATAGTATTTTAAAGCACTTTCCTTGACTCCTTCATGCTCATGCACCCTGGGCATAGTGAAAAACCAGCGCTAATGTGTCTTTGTTCTTTTTAGTGCTTGGCCAGAAACATTTAGCAGTGTCTATCAGAGAAGTGTAGCATGCACCGATGCACTGTCTGTACAGTTCCATTCTCTGCAGGTTTTCAGCAGCTACATACAGTCAACCAGCTATGGTTTCTAGGCACCTAGTCAGCTGAAATCCTTGTTGTCATGCCTGCTCCCAGCCAAACCACACCCTCTCATTCAGCACACCAGCTTACCTGGTCCACATCTCAATTCCCTGAATATTGATCGCACCTAGCTCCAGTCCCTATCTGATATTCCTCTCACTGTATCACCTTCTCAGAGCTCTTTGATATATTGGTTCTCCACAAGATTATTTTCTTTTTGCCTTTTCCCAGTATGCATAAGGTGTCACTTTTTTTTGCACCTACCTTCCTCCTGTCTTTATCACCAGTTCTCTGCATTGACTTCTGACCACTTTCCATAGATTTACACCCAAGATTCTTGGATTGTGACTTTTGCTGATGGCCTACGATTTTGCTGCCCGGCAAATAAACACAGCCTTTGTGCTTGAATCCAACAGAGTTCCTGTCTCACTCAGCACACTTCCATTTTTGAGTCTATGCCACTCAGTTGGCTGCATCAGCTAATTAAGGCTTTTGATAAGGAAATGCATTTCACACATGCCTATATGATGAGAAATTACAGCGTGAAGAGTACTGAAATTTCTCCAGGAACAGACCTCACCAGCTGGCACTCCGGTATGCAAGGGTACTTAAAAAGACAATTACAGAGTTGTCATCTTCCCTTCACAAAAAGACCTGTCTCTGGCACACACATCCTGCCTTTGCAGAGTGTCAGTCTGACATGAGCGCACTGAAAAAAGCTATGGATGTGTGTTCAAAGTACTCCTCCCAGTTAAAATTTTAACAGTGAAAAATGTTTTTTGTTTATTTTATTAGGTGCTGTGTTATGTGAATGGTGACACTGTTTAAGCTTTTGGAATCTTTACAGGATATCTGGAAGTTTAATCATGTCATGAAGAACATGACTGAAGAAGCCTTTTGGTAAAAGGTGAAACTTTTCCGCGTAAAGTTGACATGACTAAACTTCCAGATAACCTCACCTGGACAACTGAGAACCTTTACAGAATCCTGACAGGAGTGCCACCTGTTGTCAATGTGTAGTTGTTTCCTCTTTCAGTCAAGACGTGATGGAAGGAGGAGATTTACACGCCAATGGGCTATGCTGTGAATAGCTAAACAGGACTAATATAATGCATGTTTTATACAGGACTAGGACCGTTTTCCTGTAAACATTCACCTTGAATCTCTGCTGTAATGATAAAAATCAGCTTTTATTGTCATTGTGTACATACACAGATTACACATACATGTCACAACAAAACTTGTTCTCTGAGTGTAACCCATTCCCTGGGGGAAGCAGCAGGCTGCCAGCTACACACAACGTCCCACAAGCTAGAATTGAGTGTTTTGTTCAAGGATATCTAGTAGAGCTAGGATTTGAACTAGGAGACGTCTACATTGTAGCCTGAGGTTCTACCCATTGAGCCACCAGGACACCACCAATGCAGCCACTATTTTCAAGTGTTTATTGACTGTGGTGGCTTCAGACATTTTGGCCAGATTATAAAACATAATTTAACTTCAGAGAAAAACAGAAATGGCATTTGTAATACATGTCCATAGTGATTGTTTCTTGTTCTAAGATAACTTTGCTTCATTCTGAGGTAATCATGGGTTGTAATGCTGACGGTTGGTTTTGATAACCTGAATGTCTGCACTTCAATGAAGCTGAGTACACCGATGGTACTGGATGCAAACATGCTAGCACTAGAAGAGCTTCAGATGGTTTATATGCACTGTAAACAAGCAGTGCTGAACTGTTTATTAACTGTATATGGCCACCCTTTCCACTGTAAAGCACAGCTACTCTCCCCAGGGTATAGCTTTAGACTGCCTGAGTGAATTATATTCATGTTAATACTCTTGATTAATTAGCCCTCTCTGTCTAGGTAACCTACTCCATTAATCTTTTTAATTTGGGCTTTTCCTTGAAAGCATATTTTTTATGTGTTATGTGTAAAATGTGTTGAATTATGCATGTGCTGGAATACACATTGTGTAAGACAGGGAAGAAAAAGAATGTAAAATAAATAAATAAATAATGCCTGTCGTATATGGTAACGAAAAAAAAAACAATTCTCACCTACCATCAGGGCGTTCTGGTTCACATTGATTTTAATGTATAGAAAATCAACTGTGACACAATGAAAATATGACTGTGCTTCAAAAATGTGAAGAGTGTCACTCATTTTAAAAAGTGAAAGTCCAATAAGAGCAGTGAGAGTGCAGTACTGGTCAGGTTTGAACACCAGCCTTATCATGAGGGCCAGGTGACACCTGTTAGCCCTTCGAACGCGAGCGACAGCGCACCTCAGAGCCCACCGATGTCACGTGCCGATGCGCTTGGTGTCAGTGAGATCAGGAATCGTGGGATGCTGAATGTTTGACAACCTTCTAACAGACTGCTGATGAGACGAGTCCTGGGGTTCGCATAAAAAGGACACTGTAAGTATAAAAATCACAATCACTGACTCCATGCTCTCATGCTAGGGTCAGTTTATTAAACATACATAAACACTGTTTTTGGCTTTGTGGTTTTCAGAATATTTAGCTACAAATTCCTTTCTTACTCCTTTTTCTCCAAATGTCTGCATCTCAGAATTAGACATATTAAGTTAACGTGACTTCCAGTCTATAATGAGTCTTATTAAAAATCCAGTGTGGTATCTGACATACTGTGCAGAAATATATTTTTACCCTATATCCTGCATGCTCCATTTAACAGTGGACCAGAAGGTCCTCTGGCTGTGTGGCTTCCAAAGTATTTTTTGAGTGATATGACACATGAGATTTCTTTCATTTTTCCCTTTCTGTGGATGGGAACTTAATGAAATGTGAATGGCAGGCTGGGTAACAGCAGGATTACTTTGTGAAGAAGAGCAGCTCCTTTCCATGTTAAACACACTGTGCCTTTTCTGCTTGCTTCCTGCTGAATTCACCATCTATTTTAATGGGCAGATTTTCTGGGGTTATTCATGCAAAACCTTCTGGTATTATCTTTATGGATTCACATTGCTCAGACATTTTTAAAAGCAGCACTGACCAGAATATTACAATATGTTCAACATATTCTATATGTGCTGTATATGTTTCATTCAACTTCATATCCTGGACGGGGTCAAAGGAAAACGTGTGTGTGTGTGTGTGTGTATATTTAAAAATACTAATTCTCATCAGGAACACAGGGAACCTCAAATCTATTTCAAACAATAAAGCTAGCACACACTGTTGTTACTTACAATAATACAATAAGGGCAAATGACAGTTAGCAGTTCACTTTCTGTGCATGCCTTTGGATTGTGATGGAAACCAGTGGAAAAGATAACCGAACTCATCTAACAGGTCCACCAGCAGGGCTCCTTTAAAGGTGTATAAATAAGGCTTCCAAAAACCCGAGATACATTCTGGCCTCAAAAGAGGAAAATCAGTCAAATGAGTGAAATACCAGAAGATCACTCTGTGGGAAACAAAATAAAAAAGCTCAGGAAACTTGACACAGGCATAGGGGATGTGGAACAAAGGTAGCTTGGGCTGAAACACACCAGACCACTGGGGGCTTAAGGCATATTTCCACCAGCACAGCATTGCTGTGCTCTGATGCTTCCCCTCTGTTACTTGTACCATAACGTGTCAGATCGGCCCTGCTCAAGAGCGAGACCAAACTGAGCTGGTCTCCACTCACAATTATGCCTGACTAGGACACTTCTGTTCCTGGACTACAGACAACATGCTTCATTTTCAAGTGAAGACAGAGTGGTTCTTGGTTTGCTTTTAAATTTAATTCAAGTCAACATGGAAAGCATGCCAAAGTGGTGTGTTGTAAGAATACTATTTAATTAGGAGTAAGCAGCAATATTTGCACTTTCCACAAATGTTCAGTAGGATTTAGGTCAGGGCTCATAGAAGGCCACTTCATAACAGTCTGATGCTTTGTTCTTAGCCCTTTGTGGGTGTTTGTAGCTTTGTGTTTTGTGACATTATCCTGTTGGAGGACCCATGTAGCTTTGTGTTTTGTGACATTATCCTGTTGGAGGACCCATGTAGCTTTGTGTTTTGTGACTTCCTGTTGGAGGACCCATGACCTGCGACTAAGACAGAGCTTTCTGACACTGGGCAGCACGTTTCGCTACAGAATGTCTTGACAGACTTGAGATTTCACTGTACCCTGAACAGATTCAAGACTGACCTGTGTTCATTAAATTTATTACTTTTGTCAGTTTCAAGTTATTTCAGTGACCATGTTGTGTTTTTCTTTCTTTACTTCAAGGGTACCAACAAATTAATTCACATGTGTATCTGCTAAATCAGCAGATGCATGGGAAAACAATATGTGTTGTTTAGTTACATAAATGATCACATGAAATGCAAACAACATGGTAAACTTTATGGTCAAACGCTACAGCATACAGTCATGTCACTGTTAGTTTTAATTCCAGGTCGGATGCATGATTTAGTGTCACAAAATTAAGCAACGAGATCTTCTGGGCCGCATCTGCAAAAGGGAAATGCAGCAGCATGGCACGGGACAGCACAAGATGGCAGGGTGCGGGACAGCATGGTTGTGCCAGTGCAAAAACATCGTTAGAGAACCCACTCAGTTCACAGTTGGCAGAACAATAACTCACCCAGGCAAGAACTGAACAAAAATACACATGAAACAGAAAATGACAAATGGGTGAAACGAGACAAAGTGATAAACTGGATAATTGTTTGTATTGATAGATGAGCATTGATGTGGTTGGGAAGTGTATAACGGATGGGACTCAGGTGGATGGCATTCCACCAAAACACCCATGATCATGTAAGTGTGAGGCAATGGCACTATCTGCTGAGTCACTATACTACCTGATTACATTATTCTCATTGTAAGTTATGTCAGATGTAGTGACACTCCTTTAAAACAAACTAAACCTAGGCAAAAATATATACATGTTTTTTTTTCATTGTTTGTACATACCATAGAAGAAAAAAATCATATAAATTAAAACGTGAAGCAAATACCCAAGTGACTGATAACCACATTTCAACACCAGAATTTACATAACACTGAAGGCTGCACAGGCTTTGAAAATAATGCCAAGAAACAGGAAATTCTTGGTGCTACCTGCTGACAATGAGTCTATTTCTACCTTGAGGGTCAAGGATGATTCATAGACCACAGGGGTGCTGACATTTTCTGGTCGAGGGTGAGAACAGCGATAAGGCTTGGACACGTGCAGCTCCCTAGGCTCATGGGAAATCACATCCTATCACATCTCATCATATCGCACTGCGCAAACAGTAACGAGGTCAAGAAAACAGAAGGGCCAGAAGGATCTCTCGTCAAGACCTCTATCTTCAATACCTTGGAGACAGTCTTTTGTTTCAGTGTACTTTCCCCCAGGCCTCATTACTCCAGCATGCATTAATACCACGTTATGAGCACAATGATTTGGCAGTTTAAGCATCTGTCACTGTTCTTCTCTTCTATAAATCTGTTTAAAAAGAAGTATATAAATACACTGTTGACTTGCTATCAGACAATTGTATTAAACAGCTGTTCTTGGTTATTCTTATGTTGCACTTAAAGGAAGCAAATCTTTAAAAAGTAAGATGAAGTTAAAGAATATGGTTGCAATAAAGGAAAATTAAAACTAGATCTCAGGGTAAAATAATAATTCAAAAGCAACATCTTTGAGTTCATCTTGATAGTAGTTAAATAGTTACTATGTAGGGATCCCTGAACTCTGTGATCCAACAACCATGACACAATACCAGCATGACATAGCCTGTCACCACCCCCCGTGTTTTAGGCAACCTGGCGCTCCACTGCTTCCTCAGAACTTCAAAACCTAAGTGTCTCCACTTCCTGTAATTAGACCTGCGGTTTGGTTCTTGGGTGGTTCTGCCATTTGATCTTTCTGAAAATGCTCCAGCCCTCACCCATGGGTCTTTTAGTATGGACTGGCTATTCAGGCTGCGGTTACTGAAATATCCCAGTCAGCATTGTTCTGTTTGATTTCCAAAATAGAGATGACAAATAGTGTTGTAGGACAAAAAATATCCTGAGATACACTATACGGTTCCTTTCCTCTGTCACAACAGAACACCTAAACCCATATGTAGCTTTTGTTTGAAGGTGACATTATGGACCGACCTCAAAAACGTTTAATGCTTCTTCCGTTATTAAGATACTCACTGACAATCTAGTCTTTCTATGGAAAAAAAACTAGTGATGTTTATATACTGTACACACAGAGGATATGGAATTTTTATGCGTTAAGCAGAAACATATGGAACATTTGGTAATCAGCAAATTATACAACACTTTTCTAAGTAACGGTATATTAAAAACTGTACAGACTGTGTTACCTTATATAATATATATAAATAATCTATATAATATATCTTCAACCTTTGCCAAATTGTGTGTGCATGCATATATATA
>JABJVR010006014.1:0-12901 GCA_025773905.1 Chitala chitala | reverse complement strand
ATTGACAGGGAAAATGTGCGAGGGAGGGGTCTGGGAGGGTGCCGACAGCAGGGACTGTGAATCTGGGGCCTCTGGTGATGCAGCGAGCGAGGCGAGATGGAGAGAAAGGGTGGAGTGGTAATGATGTGAATGAGTGGGGAGACAGAGACTGCGCGAGGACGTTTGTAGGGTAATGTGGAAAAAGTGCCTGGGATTAGGATGACAGAGTGCAGTGCGAAAGGCTATAAGAAGAGAGAGAGACATGATGGAGAAGACAGGAGGAAGGAAAGAAAGAAGCGTAACAGACATTCCGTGTTTATGAACCCTTATGCCTACAAGTGCCCTGTTCCATTAGAAAAGTTCAGATGTATACCAGTCATAATCAGGGTGGTTATTGTTACTCCTTATTATGGTGGAAGGTTCGCTCTTGTACTATGAAATTATGGTAAATTGAAAATGTACTGTAAATGGAGCATAAAATCTTTTTTTTTTTTTTTTGATCAAATAATCTAGACTGCAAGTGCTAGTATGCGAGCAGTGCAGGCTGCTGTTGTTGTGATGGTACATTTGTGTGTACGTGACAACATTTGTGTGCATCTGTGTGCTTGGTGTGTGTGTGTGTGCGTGTGTGCGTTTTACCTCCTTTTCACACGTCTGCTCTAATCTTTATTCAGCTGAGTAGCTTGACAGCTGTAGTTTTAAATAAAGTATGTAAACACGGCATTGCCAGTAGTTTACACATAGATGTGCACAACAACATCATCGATTCCTCTGTCCGTCACGTGTGTCGAGCCACGGGGGGCGTTATGGCATGCTGTGTGTGAAAGGTGGTGAGTTTTGAGAGGATCTGGACTGACGGAAACAGCATGCCCAGGGCTGAAGCTCTCCTGTCCAGCACTCATCCTCACTTCTCCATCCTCCTTATTTGTGCTTGTCCCACCCCCCTTAGTACTTGCATTTGTGACTCATCTCCCATCTGTAGTTTCCATTACTTGTGCCTTTTGTCCCCCCTTCCTCCTCTTCTTGCCTTTCTCTTCTCTTTGTGTGTCGGTCTTTCTCCCCCCTTCCATTCAGGTACCACTCCCCCTCACCTCTAGATGTAAAGTTTTCTGACCTCTGTTACCAACCCCCCCCACACCAGGGCCATGCCACCAGGTCTGTCCAGTGGCAATGTGCTGTTGACACCTGCTGACCCTGTACCATGTTTGGTGCAGTTTTAAAGCAATGTGTTTGTGTGTGTGTGTGTGTGTGTGTGTGTGTGTGTGTGTGTGTGTGTGTGTGGCAGAGAGAGCATATTGATTGTACTCATTCCAAGGTTATTTTGTAGCTTTAAAATGCACACAATGCCATAAACAGGTGTTGGCATGTTCACTAATGTATATGTTAACTTTGGTGTCTATTTTACAGCTTAAATAACCGTTGTGTAAAATTCAATATTTTTGTCCTTAGTACAAGTCAATTTACAGCTTACTGTTATCCAAAGTAAAAACCTAATTGTATTTGTATATAAGCAGAGATGTTTCACTGTAACAGTTCAGATAAAGTTCTTTGCTCAAGTGTACCAAAGGGACTGATCTAGGGCCCCAAGCACAACCTTCTTGGGTGATCTCCATGCTGCCCCAACCATGAAAAAAAACTCTCAAAGTCAAGTTAATTCCATATATGTGCAAGTGGAAGGGTTTCAGGTGAGGGTTTCTAAACAGTGCCGTGTCGCACCTTTACATTCAGATGCTCTTAGCTGCCTCACGTCACTCGCAATTGTCTTGCCAACTGCGACCACCAGGTACGGCCAAACTAAACGAACACTTCAGACCTTCTGAAACAGGTACACCACACGGTACACATTCCTTTCTGGAACGCTCAATAAACTCAGGCCACAGGAAATCCACCTATTATTCTAACAAGGAAATCCACTCATTAGTCTGACAAGAACTACTCTGGACACAAAAACTGCACTTCCAACAGAGTCCTTTCCAAAGAGGCCAAGTGCAAAATGCATCATATTTATATCACAAAGCCCTAGCGTTGACTCCTCACCAGAACGGTTCACAAGATCAGTGACTTCTTTTTGTATACTGAAAAGAAAAAGAAATTACAGTATCTATATTTTATGTTCTTATGTATATAAAAAGGACTAAAAAAGTGCTAAATGAATGTCTAGTCAGTTATTGTACCATAATTCCACATTTTCTTCCTGCTACCAAAACAGACAGGGCTACCAACATACTTTCCAGTTTGCTAGTCTTTGAAGAATTAAAAAAAAACCAAACAGTACAATTAATTACGCCCACTCCATCACATTTTTTTCCTTTAACTGAATTATAAAAATTTGTTAGTCTGTTCAATAGGTACTAAATATAATTATTAATAGTAGTATTTTCTGCATTTTGTTTTGAACATGTAGAATTCAATATATAATACCTCACAGCTATGATTCAATTCGGAAACCTACCCCCAACAGCGAGCTGGTGGCTCAGTGGGTATAACATCAGGCAGGGATGCAGAAGCTTCCAGGCTTGAATCCCAGCCCCGCCACCAGGTCTGTCCTTGAGCAAGACACTCAAGAAGTAATTTCCCTCTAGGATTAACAAAGTTCTATAAAATCTAGTTCTTAAAAGGTAATTACATGTAATTTTTCCAGTGATATAATTTTCCATCTGAAATATCCTGTTGTTGTTTTGTCATAATGCAGCATTAAAACAAAAAAAAAAATCACAAACCAACAGATCGAACAACAAAAGACAGTGAGTGAGTAAGCACATATACAGACGCCATACAGGAAAGACGTAAAGTCCAGATGGACACGATAAATCCAACTGTGTCCACGTCACAGGGCTTGTCACTAAACAATGATTTCATTCAAAACCACTGTACGTTACAGGTGGGTTATATTGTAGGATTCTGGAATTTGTACCCTCTAAACTTTAACACACAATGTACTATACTAACAACATTAACAACACAATCCACACCAGGCCTCATCATCAGCTAATTCTACATTAGCCTTCCTATTGGACGGCCACCTTTTGCAAATATTTCCCTTTTCGGTAACAATTTTGACTAAACAGCCTTTGTTTTTACTTATCCTCGTTCAAACGTACTCACTCGTTTAAGAACTTTGTGCATTAAAACTACATACAGTGAGGTGTTAAATAAGATGTCCTTGATGTACACTCCTTCTGAAAATTCAGTAAATGTAGCGCATTTACCAGTATGGCAGCTGCTGAGCCTTGCAGGTTGTTGGTTTTCTGTGTAGACCACACAGACATAGCCGTGGCACACTTTGGTTTTCCAACACCCAACTCAGCAGTCACTTTATACAAGTAGAATTGTGACCCATTAGAGGTTTACATTCAATGAGAGTATATGCTGATGAAGCATAAGGTGTCAACTGCTGTTGCAGAAAAAACCAGAGGTCCGATTAAAGGCAGTTTATCAGTTATTTTGCGTGGCGATCTGAACTTTGGACACAGACCTGCTTTTTGAAGCAGGAGCAGGTAACTGCAGCAACCGTTCTAAAGCTGCACTTCACTGATTCAGTTCTCTGTTCCATGTAAAGTCCCATTGCGAACCTAAACACGGTGTCACTAAGGAAAACGATCACATCGTAAAAAGCCACGTGTAACTGCAGGACACAGTGGCCTGGCGGCTCAATGGGTAGAGCATCAGGCTGGGATGTGGAGGTCTCCCCGTTCACATTCCAGCCCAGCTACCAGGTGCGTCCCTGAGCAAGACACTCAGCGCTACCTCCCCGGGCACCGTATGTAGCTGCCCACTGCCCCCACCAGGGGATGGATTAAATGCGACGAACAAGTTTAGTTGTGACATGTATGTGTAACATATATATGTATGCAATGACAACAAAAAGTTGATTGTTTTGGTCTGTTATAGAAAAAAAGCTGCACGGTATAGGTCCTTATAAAAGTGGTATAAATGCAATAAAAGTGCAGAAACTTCGGATACACTATAAAACATGACTTTCAAAGACACAAAAAAAATTAATGGATGCCTGAACTCAGGTTTCTGCATATTGTGACCAACGAGGCAAGGGTACAAAGGACATGCGCAACTTTTTGTTGGTCGAAATTTTGTGAAAGAAAAATTCTCCTTGAATTTCTTCAACTGAAAAAACTGAATTGCTTGACAAATGGAAGACCAAACGATTAAAATAATATTTGAGAATAAAAGGTTTAATGCGCTGGTAATTTATATAACATATTTAAAAATTCAAGAGGACTATGAAATAAAAATGTTAGTTCCTAAAAAAATTCTCTCCTCAGTGGAATCGAAGACTGGCTTAATTCAAGTAGTCAGTGTTAAAGCAGTTAATTCGCATCAAGGACTTCTGCATAGGCTGATGCTGTGCTAACGGCCCGACGCTGTATGGGCACACAAACTGACGTTGTAAAGGGGGTTTTGCATTACTACTGGTTCCGATACTGGACTGCCGAAATGCCAATATTGTTAGGACTATGTCAAAAGAATAATGGTTTTAGACTATTTCTCAGTTAACAATGACCCCCCTGACTGCCTAGTCATCTTACTGTCGTAAGAGTGGGCGTAACGGAGCTGAATAACCATACGGCATGCAAAACTCAAGCCAAGTGCTGCCAGTTCTGTATCAACACCAACTGTATGGAGCTAATTAGGCAAGGATATCATAAATGACCTTAAGGTCTACAGATGGGGATTTATTTTCCAAATCGCAGATCTGCAGCATGTTATTGAAAGGTAATCAGAAGTATTTGACCATCAACGAAGGGCCCTATGGTACTATGCAATTATGGAATTTTTCTTTCCTGAAATTTTCTTTGTACTAAGTGCTTCACATGCATAATTTCTACCATCTGCGAAGTAGTCAGTAAAAGACGTAACAAACTGGGCAAACATAAATAAAATCCAACAAAATATTTAAATCGTTGAAAAAATTTATATAAATTTCCTATTTCAACATCCTAAGTTCTGCCTGAAACTGAACGTTATACAAAACATCGTACACTTATCAGCAGGTGAAAGCGTGTACCTCCCTAATGAGCAGCACACGACACCTGTATCCTGTTCCCAATGACAGTAACTCATCTAAAGCTGACTGGAGTAAATTGGTCCTGCCGTACGAGAGCATCCAGTTAGATGAAATTCCTTTTCAAATTTCTTAAAACAGTCACCATACTAAGATATAAAACTGTAACATTCATGTCTGTATTACCGCTTGAAAATACGATATATGGGACACATGTATCGCTGTAAACCACCACGGATCTGTTGGCTGCTGTTCCACAGCCTCCCTATGTTCTCACATTCACGGCTCAGGTAATGTTAGGACTTTCAATAAATAAATAAAGTTGCAGCTGCTTTACAATGAGATTTTTTTTCTCAAGTTTCTGTGATAAGCACAAACTTTTCCCCTTTGCTTTAATCTTGGCTGCATGTACTGAAGCGTGCTGCCAATGTTGTATCATTTCTCTTGCATGGTAAATTCTACCACTGCTTTAATTAGGATGGGAGTAATCATTTCTATATGATGCATAAATTTGTACTACAACTGAAAGCCACAGGCCTGTAGAGTATATTACCAATATCATAGATTTTAAATGCTGTATTTCGCCAGTTTAATAGCAGCACGAATACCCAAGAAACATCACAGATTACTTAATAATGATAATAATAGTAATTTGTGCTCCTGATACATGTCTCTCGAGCAGCACAGCTTCATTACTGCCCTTGGTGTCTGTTGCTTCCTGGAGATAATCGTGGCCTTTATGTCTTCACAGCCAAATGGTACAGCTCCAAACTGTGCATTCAGTCCTCTTACCACCATAAATCAGGGCTGTGAAGTGGTAAGTCAAATCAAATTAGAACAAAACAGACTTGTATACATGCACAAATCCTAACTCACAAAGTTCTACAGTCAGGAATTATCGTACCGTGCATTCATTGTGACAGCTATTTTCTGTTTTGACTCAGAAGCACACCCTCTGCGGTCATACATTTAAATTTCCTTTGCACTACATATTTTGTCCTTTTGCAGATCAAAAGTATGGCTGTTTTTAACACACTATTCAGTAAGACATTTGTGCTATGCTAACACAGACATTAGTGCATAAGTACAGTTTCTATTGTTTTCTATTTTTATTAAACATTATGTATAATGATTGGTCTTCATTTACTGAAAGTGATTTGAGGTAACTTTTTATGAAAGGCGCTATATAAACTGAATTGAATTTGTTTGGAAATATCTAATCACAGCTCCCATTTAAGCTTCCAGTTCCTGTTTAAGAAACTAACTCAAGATAAGAGCTAAATACAGCCAGATTAGCTAAATACATACATAAGCAGCACCTACACACACACACACACACACACACACACACACACACACACACACACACACACACACACACACACACACACACACAGTAACCATTAAAACCATTATGTGCTCTGGATGAGAACTGGAGGAAGCCATGTGAATGAAACAGGTCGCTTGCTTAGTTTTCCGATAATCTTAACTTTAAAACCTCTAAAACCCAATACTTTTCCCCCTTTAACAAAATGGAAAAAAAACTACTGTAGTTTTTTCCATGACTAACCTGTTTGTCATTTTACTCCACGTGTCCCATCATCTGTAAATTTGCACAAGAGCAAACTGGCCATTTGCCCGTATGCAGAATACTCAGTGCAGAGGGTGACGTGACTGTAAACCTCACATCCCTCTCTCCCTTGGATTTCGCTCAACAAAACGGCTTGTTTACCATGATTTCAAACTGTACAACAACAGCGGTATGCAATATGACTAATTTAGCTTTTAAATGAGGAACAGTGGAAATACTTGCCATGCCCATGAAACGCTCAGACTTTTAAATTCACAGAAGCTTGTGAATGGGTAATCTCACACATATAAAAATTACTTATTTTGACCCTTTCACAGTTCTAAATGTTTACACAAGAGACTAAAATTAAATCACAACAGTGTATTACCTAAATAAAACAAGACATTACCGTCTACTCAACTTAATATTTAGTAGAAGCCATTTTATAAACAGACCATGGAATTCTTTTTTCTTTTTCCAGTTTTCCCACAAACATTTTGAACCCCTTTGGAGATTTGTTCCCTGTGAGAACCAAAAACAAACATACTGGCAACAAAGATTTGATCCGTGTCAGTAAAGCTTCTTTGACAAATAAACTGTAAAATGTGACAAACCTTCTGATTGTCTGTCTTTTTAAATAATAAATGTTTTATACTTTAAAGTAATTTAACAAAATGCAGAAAAAAATTAAATCAATGGCAACTCAACATACTTCAAGACACTAGACATTTCAGCCACATTACATGAAAAAATTTGTGCTTTTTCTGAAGGTGCAGCCCTGCTGCTGGTGTTATTCGGCTTCCTAGCCAACGTGTGCAAAACGTCAAGCGAAATCGGACAGGAAGTGGCGTTCTAGAACACTACCACCCTAAACGTATCGGTTTTCAGAAGCGCAAAATGGATAAACGCACAACCTCGCACACGGGCCAACGACAGCATAAAGGGAACAATATTTTTAGGGACGGGAACTTGACACACTTCAACGGTGTCCCTAGATTCCTGATACAAACAGATGCAAGTTCTACATGCAGAATGTTCCATAAATAGCATGGGACTGAAATAACACAGAGGGGAAGAGAAAAAGAAACCATGACCATGAGATAGGGGCTGCTGGGATTTCAAGTGGCATTACTAAAAGTCCCAGAGTTGGCTTCTGAATCGGTGGTGGGACTAAAACAGGAACAAAGATCTAAGTTGATAATGAGGAGCTCTCAGGCATCATGCCCGCCACAGACCCCCCCCCCCCCCCCCAATGTGCTAACGATGAACAAGGTGGCGAAGGGGAGGGTGAAAACGGCACGGGCACAGCAGTAATGCCAACATGACTGAGAGGAGACATGCGTGTTAGCTGCGTCCGCAGTGTGGGCTTTACTGAGGTTGCTCCGTCGCACATCTGACACTAAAGCTGCTGCGCTTTACACCACCGCAGTCTGGACATGCCAGCAGGAAGTTTCTACTTGAATTCATTCAGGTCCGATTTCTATCTACCTACTTCAGCTACAAACTGAGTGCACTGTACCAAATCACTCAAAAGGCCAGCTCCGCTAGAAGTTGTTCTAAATTAAACTGGGGCCCTAATTACTTATACATTTTAAACGTTATAACACACGAAAAGACTAGCCCAGCAAGATGTCATCTCCTATTTATAACGGAAACCTACAGTACATCTGGCAAGTGAATCCCTGATTGTCTTCTGTCCATAAATACATTCAGTAAATAAAACAAATATTCCTACACAGTTCTACCTTCAAACCACAGTTTGCAGTTTCCTGCAATTACTAACATTTGGAACACACAGAAAACAAGTGAGACTACATTGAACTGCAGAGTGGGAACAATATATTATCAAACTGATTGCTGATCACCATAATATCCATGTTAATAAAGACTTGAAGATGCCAATGTTTCTATACTCACCAAAGAAGCCTTATTTTAAGTATATGAATGATTTCATTGATTTTTTTTTTCTGCCTCTAATTCTCTCGATCAAGCGGATTACAAAAAAGTCATAACAACACATATCTAATTCCAGAGCCATACCAGGCAAGGCATGGAATTAATTTAAACGCTAGTCTGAAGAGATCTTCATAAAGATCACCCAGACACCGAAAGATGAACTGTTTTGCAGGGTAGGGCGGGGGTGAATAATCCCTATACAAAATGTATGCTTCAGTTCCAGTGATCACATGGTTTTGTCAGTGGCGTATCCAGATGAGGACATAAACTGACCGTCACCGTGGTCACCGAGCCACGTCACAGTGTTCTGTCCCTGTCACTAGTAAAGAGTCCCTCTCAAGCATATGTCACTGCAGTCAGTAAATTGCAGACCTGTGCTCGCATTGGGGCTTGTCATTGGAAACAACCAATCCCTTTCACCTTCTCTCGGAGCGAGCGAATCACAAGTCGGTACAGACGTTCACCATGCATGTCTGACTCACCCAGCTACCAGGCCTAGCTGAGGGCCTGCATCACATGATGACCGGCGGGTTCCACTGAGCTCTACAGCGACTGACCTGCATTTCAGAACAAACGACCCAATTCCAACATCTAGTATGGTCGACTGAAAAGTTTCATGTGCCAATATTAAGGCAAAAAATATAAATAAATTAATTAAAAATTTAAATCCTTTGGTCATTTCCTGCCCCCAATTACAGATAGCTGCCAAGTCAAGACACAGACTTGACTTAATCCTACGCCAAAAATTCCTTGTCCGTTTTGTGCACAGAGAGAAATTGAACAAAACCAGAATAAACACAAATGTTAAGGCTCTCTGAGGAAACTTTTCGTTAGAAATTAAAAGCAACGGGTAGCATCAGACTAAAAGTAAAATACTTGGTATGGAGTAGTTATACGAGAACATTTTGAAATATTTACAGACAATAGTCTATTTTCATCACTGATGTTTAAATCGCTCTTTACATATAATGTTCTTAGTACCTTATAAAGTGTCTGGCTTTGTGTTAATATGCAAGTTTTGATTTCCTTTAGGTCATTAATGATCATAAAATGTACCCTGAAAGAACCTTACTGGCTATATTGTAAAATGAACATTCATCCTCCAGCCCCAGTGCTTCCTTATCGCTGCATTTCATAGGCACGATGCTGTAAGCAGTGCGCCAAGTCAAATACAGCACTTACAGTGCACAATTATTTATTTAAAAACCCAGTCAGGTGTGTGCAGCGGTAAAAAGAAAAACAAAACTTTAGGATGTGTTCAGCTGTCCTGGCAATTTAGCAGATACGGTTTCATTCATTCACACCTCTGATTTTTATAAAAACGCGCTTTGAGCAGTATCTGAAAATGGCAGGACAGCTAATTGGGTCCATGCAAGACTGAAAACATCTTTTAAGTAGTACTTCCCCTTGCTCTGTTTCAGTGTAAGTACATTGTAAAATAAAGAGTTGCATATGTGAATCTACTGGAAAAACACTGGGATATTAGATTGCTTTCTCCTGGGCTCACATTGTGTGTACTCAACGGAGTAGGAGGTAATTTAAATATGAATTCTCTTCATGCCCCCAGCAACGCTTGTCGCACTCGTAACCACTGCCGATATAACTACTCACCCCTGTCAAGACAAGCACAGAACCCTCTCTGACCTCTGACCCTGTACATACTGCAACCTCATAAAGGACTCAGCCTCTTTCAAAACTGTGGAGATCGTTTTTTTTTTTTTTCGTGGCATGTCAAAGGTTTTAATTCCCGAAAATATGACGTGGTTAGAGAATTCTATTCAGCTGCATGACATTTTAAAATCCCAAATTCATTTTACCAATTTATATACAGTTCAAGTTATACAATCAAAGAAAATAAATAAAACACAAGAGTGCTTATTTTCTCAGAACTTGTGCAACCGATTAATAGTAAATTGCCTCGGCAGACAGACCTTCCCCCAGGGCTGGACACTATTGCACTTGTGGACATTAAAGGTAGACTTTACGTTGAAATGGCATATAGCTGCATATAGGTTTGACTGCACTCGTCCCAAATGGGTTTACAGAGACCCATTCCCTGCTCTTGTAGTGTGTGGTCAGGCGGTGAAAAGGGACATTGAAGAAAAAAATTAAATTAAATCACCGGCTCGCAGAGGACGGTGTGTCACTCTGAGAGGCAGCCGTCCAGGCCAAGGGCAGCGTGGTGGTCCTTGGCGTAGCTGTGCTGCAGGCTGCCATTAGGCAGGGGCGCTCGAGCCGCCGCGATGCTGCAGTGCTTCAGCAGGCTGACGCCCAGCTGGGAGCCGGAACGGTCCCTGGGTGGGAAAGGCTTCATGGTGGACAGGATCAAGGCCAAGCAGTTGGCCACATCTTTGTTAGGCGCACAGGCCAGGGCTGGGGTGTGACCTGAGGAACACAAAACAAACGTTTAGAAAACACTCTATTGCAACCCCTCACAGACTGAAAGAGTGGCTTCTAATGTGGGAGTGATTTCACGCAAGGGCGTGGCTTGCAGAGGGAGTGATTTCTATTGTAGGAGGGGTGTGGCCAGGTATGGGAGGAGCTTGAAATATGGGAGGAGCTTTTAGATCGTGCCCAGCTCACCTTCCTTGTCTTCTGCCAGCACCGCGGCCCCGCGGCTCAGCAGCACTTCCACCACCGTGGCCAGGCCGTTTCGCGCTGCCACGTGGAGAGGCCTACGGCAGATGCGAGGCGTGTGGTGAAACAACAGCTGGCGCTCATGTCCGACACGCCGGCGTAACCTACACCCATGTGTGTGAACTCACATTTGCAGGGAGTCATTCGCTGCATTGATAAGGGCAGGATCCTCCGTTTCACTCAGGATCAGCAGCGCACACATTTCGTGGCCCTTTTGACCAAAAACACGCAAAAATCACACACATACACACAAACGAGGCTGACAGAACAAGCTGAAAAAGTAAAAACTATTCTGGTATAACATCTAAGACCTGACAAGTATGAATAACAGCTTCCAAACAGATCACCAAGGAGGAACCAGCAAGGAAGAACACGCAGGTGGCCAACTTGACCAAGATACGATAATCACAAGGCTCTAACCTTGCTGCAGGCCAAGTGCAGAGCGGTGTTGTTGTTAATATCCACAAGGTTCAGGTCTGCCTTCGCCTCACGCAGTAGGATCTCTGCCGGGGTCAGAACAGCCTTATCAACTCCCACTGGATGAGTACATACAGCACGGCTTGTGAAACACTGTATAACCGTGGTGTTCATTTCATATAGTATCATGTTTCTGTACAGGTAACTGGAGTAATGCACATTATTATTGAATCATCCATTCATTTTCACAATTTGCATTCCGACATGTGGCCAGGAGTATAACCCACAGAGGCCAGGAGTATAACCCACAATAGCCAGGAATATAACCCACAGGGCAAAGGTAGCCAAATGTTAAATGTTAGACTTTTAAAAATGCACACGTGCGTCAACCGTCTGTCTCTCGGTGCTCACCCACGGCGCCTGTCTGGCCCTTGTCGGCCGCGACCATCAAGGCAGAGCGTCCAGCATGGTCTACGGCATTGACCTCGGCACCCCGACTCAGGACCAGCTGCAGTCCTGCTGAGCTCTCTGTGAAGGCAGCGGCATGTAGCGGGGTCCTTCAGGCACAACGCAGGGCAGCCCGCCACCCACCAGGGAGATACAAAACTAAATCAGCTGTTACTGGGAAAGAGGTTTGTTTGCATGTAGGAGAAACACACACACACACACACACACACACACACACACGCACATGCACGTCGTACTGTAGACCAAGTTGTGTACCAAAGAACACGTGACGAAACAGGTTAACGTGCCAAGAAAACATTTTAGGTCTACTAATCTTTTTTTTTTTTTTACCAAGAATTAAAAAAAAATGGAAACCTTAGCACTCACCTTCCTTTGGCATCTCGAACATTTATCACTTGGGTGCTCAGTGCCTCCAGCAGCAACCCCGTGGCCCCCCCATGGCCGTTAATGCTGCAGGACAGACAGTTCAGACACCTGCGCATGGCACCTGCACACTGGCATGTGGGAGAGTGGGTACTCACAGGGCGCAGTGCAACGGTGTGAAGGAGTTTCCCTCCTGGACACTTAATGTGTTGTGTTCAAGTAAAACTTCCAAACAGTCTTCGTGACCTGACAAAACACAGTCAAACACCTTACAAGTAAAACAAATCTGTGGTGTAAAACAAAAATACCTGGAAATGTTATGGTAATATTGTGGAATTAAGATACAACATGTGCATATCTGTCATAATGCAGCATGGATAGAAACTGTTCTACAGCAACTTCTTTGTGCCCTGGCATCCATCCATTATCTTAACCGCTTATTCCTGGTGAGGGTCGCGGGGAAACCTGGAGCCCATCCCAGAGCACATAAG
>JABJVR010006013.1:0-12902 GCA_025773905.1 Chitala chitala | reverse complement strand
TGTGTGTGTGTGTGTGTGTGTGTGTGTGTGTGTGTGTGTGTGTGTGTGTGTGTGTGTGTGTGTGTGTGTGTGTCTTGATAACACTACAGTTTGTGGTGTTAATATTATGGACAGATGGGCAGCAGACTCCAGGTTTCACTTACCTAAACCTGTAGTATATGAACCGGTATCTGGTTAACTATATTGTTCAAAGATACACATTCTACTCCAGTTTATACAACCTTCAGCTTACAGGCCTGTGTTCAAAACTAAAAAGACTTTGTTTCAGGTACAATAACCATGGTGACATGTTTTAGTATATGCCAATAGAGCACACCCATTGAGTGGTCCTTTTGAAACTCTGTTCCAGTAGCCATTCAGATGCAGCGAGTACAGGGATTTGTGTGTGAAAATCGCGCACCTTCTGGTCTGCCCACTGTGAGCCAGTGGTCTCCTGTTTGTCTCCGTTTGCCTCAGAGTGCCCAGCTGCAGGCCTACATGGACAAACGCAGGGCGGACTGGGAGGGGTTCGTGAAGGAACAGGCACGCCACAAGGAGGAGGTGGATGAAGAACATGCCAAGGCAGTGGGGCGCCTCAGTGCTCACTACAGCGAGATGAAGAAGGAGCTGGCCAGGTTGGCCCAGTTCTGAGCTGCAGTGTCCTGCACACCCCACCTGGAGGCCTGGGTGTGGAATCAGGACTGCTGCTCAAAGGGCCAACATTCAGGTCCTGCAGAGACTGAGATGATAAGTAAAGGACCTCCCCCAGACTCCACTCAGAACTTTGAGTTTAGGTAGTTAACTGCAGTGACATCAGTTCTGAGATTTGGTAACTGGTCTGGACCACTGTAAAAATTATTTAATGGTTTTCACAATTCAACAATAAAAAACATAAGATGACTACAAGAAAATGTTTAGCACAGCTAAACGGTTGTCAGAACACAGCGCCAGCAAGAGAACCTGAGCGAAGGAAGCAGCCGTGTAAATGAGTGCTGCGACATCTGACGGCACACGAGTGACCACGTCTGCTTTGGACAGAGACGTGACGGTGCAGGAATCTGGTAACGAGATGCGACATTCCAGTCTGTGTGGGCGAGCATGTCTGAGCTCAGAAGGGTCGCTCGGCAGGTCTTGGCCTGCAAGAACCTCGTAGCTCACTGAGGTCACAGACGGACAAGCCCAGTTTACACTACGTACGGGCCAGGCTGTTGGGCCGGAGGCCTTTGTTGACAGAGGTTACGGGAGCTGACTTTCAGCACGGTCAGAATTGTGCAGGCTGACAAAGGCGGACATAAATCAGATGTCGGTGAGCTATGTGCTCTGGAACATAGATAAATATTTTGTTCAAGAGGCTTGGAATGTTGAAGGAGCATGTGTAGATATGTTTGCTTTCAACCGCATCAGAGCTAATGTCCAAATAACCTCACATGTTCCCATTATGTTAAAATGGAAAAACTTAAGTAAGAATATAAAAAGAAAACTGTCCTGCAAAAATTCTTAATCATTGTTTCTTTTTTTTTCATTTTTGTTTCTTTTAATTTTAAGAACGTCGTGTAATGGAACCATCCGCATTAATGAATGTTGGGCACCTTGGGTCTGACTGTTCTCCAGTCCTTTGGCGTTGTTTCTCCATATTCCGGCTGCTCTGACAATTCGCTCTGAAGGCCAGTGCATGCTGCATGTTCTGCACCTCTCTTATCCCACATGTTAAGACCTCAGCTAGATGAAGACACCATCGTGGCCGTGTCTCTATATTGGGACCGACGTTCGGTGAAAGCGTGAATGAGCATGCTGCCGATGGGCGCGTCGTCCCTGCCGAACAGAGAGCGGACAGCACAGGAACGCGGCTCGACCCGGTGGGTCGTTAGCTCCTTCGCTCGGCCTGTACGCGTGTAGGGCTGCGTACTTTTCCTGTTTAGTCTGTAAGACAGAACGGACTGCCCATGAGCCCGCCTAAAGGTCAATCTCACAATTAAACATATTGACTATTCATGGGGCTCTGGGCGCAAGGCTCGGCCTGCCCCGTACTCTCGACGTGCAAGATGTGCCCAAGTGGACAGACAGTGTAATCCCCTGTTCTGCAGAAGGGACACCTTTGTACAGGTTTGAGATGGAAAAGTTATGAACTAAATGCTTTTTTAATAACTCGGTGGTTGGCAGTTATTTTTTTTGTTCCGCGCTCACCTCTCGTGGGTTTCCTGGGGGTGCTCCAGTCTCTTTTCTCTCGCTCTCTTTCTGTCTCACGCACACGCATGCACGCCCTCGCACGATCCAGAGACGGATGGTTCTGTGGAAATGGTGACTCAGTGGTTCCTTGGGTGCGTGACTCTGTCACAAAAGTGTGTGTATACGTGAGGGCAGTGCCTACCAGTGGACTGTGTGGTCCTGTCCGGTCCTCGGTGTACACACCTATATTTCACACAGCAAACACGCTTAAAAATAAACGTGCATTTATAGAAATGGACACAAATTTGATTCACGCAGCAAGTCTATACATACCAGTCTAAATATGAAAAGCGGTTTATGCCTGTTATAACACTAGTTGGCGCTTAAAATGTTAGCTTACCTGTGTTGCCATGGAAACTGCGGTCCCCTCCTCTTGCCCTGTGGACAGTGTCTGACTGCTTCTGTCCAGCTGGTGGGGTGAGGACCAGCCCATGGCATTGCCTGGGGCCCCCCTTCTCCCTGGAGCACTGCTGGAACCTGTTCCTGATTTAATCTCTTTACCCTATAAGCACTGTTATGCTCTTCCTGTTGTCGAAAGAGTATGGTGATCACAGGGTCCGCTCAAGGTGCCAACATAAACCACCAGGGGAAAGCCAAGGAGATAGGGCTGTCTGCGGTGGGCTGGGAACAGGAACGTAGGCTGGGGAATGGAACAAAAATACTACTGCACCACAGCCAGGGGAGGATTCTCTCCACAATTATTCATTTATGATTTTTCATCACATTTGGTTGTAGTTGGAAGAAAGGAGCATGTTTCAGAATTACAGACTATCAGTTACCTGACCTGTATTAATGGACTGTGTCTTCTGCCACTTGCTTAAGACAATTCTTGCAGAGCATTTAACATAATGTTAGGCCATGGCTCATTTCAGCAGAGGCCAGCAAGGAAAGCTGGGAGGAACAGGCTCACACTTTTACACTGTGTAAATTCACTGAGGTTTAACAAATGCGGTCATTTGTTTTTGAATTACCGCAGTTACGTTGCCTCTACGTTAAATGGGTGAAAGTAGAAACTGCAGACTTAATGCTGCTTCGCAAAGGTAAACATTTACCTTAAACGTTTTAAGTGCACGAATAGACTCTTGCCTTTGTACCTTTTTACTGAGAATATGTGCAAACCAACAGCCGTCCATGAGGTTGCTGCTGTTCAGGTGGACGTACCTGTTAAAGAAAGGAGGTGGCATGGCCCCCCTGGGTGAACCTGTCTGCCTGTTCCTGTGTCCACTGCCTGTACTGACCACTGTACTGAAACACTTCACAACACACCAGTCCTGTAGTGCCATTCAGATGCATGAGACAGCATCAGAGACAATCCTCCATTAAAGGTAGATGCATTTACCAAACCGAGAGAACCAAGGTTGTCCCTTTATTTTTTATTATCCTATTGTGCTGTTTGTCAGCCAAAGCTTATCTGAGGGAATGTTAGTCATTCCAGTAACTGGGTAATTTATTGTGGCTTGAGAGTTTGCTTATATTGGATACATGGGTAGAAGATCTGATTAAGAAATCTTTGAGTTCACGATGTACCTGCCATGTTGGAACACCCACTGAATCTCACATGGAGAACCTCGGTGTTCTTGAGAGGAGACTGAAAAAGTTAATGATCAAGTGGCGCTGGTGCTTTTACAGAAGACAATTAAAGTCAAGGAGTCATTTATCTATCAGTGTCAGCCAGCCCCCCTCCACCCCCCACAGCTAAAGTCTGATCATCCGGAGGCAGGCCAAGGCCTGGCACAGCCTGAAAACACCGATGAGAGCCAGCAAAAACAAACGCTTTCCCCGGGCAGCCACAGGCAGAACAATGCCCAGAGAGAATGCTGAGTGGTCTGTCATCGCCAGCCCCCCTCCCCGCCTCCTCGCCATCATCACCCGCCACACGCTGCTGTCCAGAGGCTCAGGAATGTCTGCAAAACCCGCCCGAATGCATCTGCAGACTTCTGTTAACGTCGCTTTCCGAAAGCTGGAATCTCCGTATTTTTCCCGCCGCTGGAGCTGCGGCGTACGAGGACTTCTCGAGTGAGAGTTTCAGGCCGCACCAGGTCACCGCCCCTGTCCGAGAGCCAGACTCTCGCTCTTTCTTGTGGTCAACATCAGCTGAAATGATTAAGCGCCTGCTCCTATATCTTCCCCCTCTGTTGGCTCAGCGTTTAGGTTGTGGGAGTCCATAGAAAGACACTCTTTATAAAAACTAAACTAATTTTATCAAGCCAAAACTAGGTTGCCAAGTAGTTTCCACCCGTTTGACAATGACTAATATTATCATATAACTAAGGTAATAATATTATACCCTTCTGACTTTTTAACACAGCTATATAATAGGCTTTTTCAGAAAAAATGGCATTAGTTTTTCCCCAACACATACTTCTTTTACCTTCTGCACTCATCTCAGTACTGAGTTCATCAGGACCACATTTTTTTCTCATGACATTTGTGACTGAGACTTGTTACAGCGTAAAAGCGAAATTCCGTTCTTAGAACTTGTCCCACTGAAGTATGATGTGAACATGTAAATGTTGCTTCCAAAATTATTGGACCAACGTTTTTTTGCTGCCACAATAAATTTAAGATTACAGTGGAGTCCACTTATGTATATTGGATAATTTGCTCCTGTGGATATTGTGTCCACAGTTTCTCCCGTTGATTTCAATAAAACACAAGTTTCAGTTAATTGGATACCATGTAAGTCAATAAATTACTGGATAAAAATTTTCAGCCCCTTCTCCCATATTCTAACACTGATGACATGGCAGTGTGAGACCAGCAGTAACTTCTCATATTAAAAAAGATTTTTTTTTTTTTTAACAATTGGCAGAATAACACACATCCAGACATAAATGAAAACTAGCCATGCATGTGTAATGAGGGTGACCTCACTGTGGTTCAGACCCATTCACCCACAACTCTTGGAGTTAGCAGACAGGAAGATTAGCCCGCTGAGCTATAGACCCGAGTGCTTCCCTTGGGGCACTAATCAGACTCTTTTTGACAGCTGGGAGGTTACTGCCATAGTGGTACTTACTCCACAACACATGTGATATGGGTGAACCTCTGCTAATATGATTCAGCCAAGCACTTGGGAAGCTTCATGCTACAAAGTAAATTTAGTTAAGTGAATACTTCACATCACTGGACACTGCAGGGTTGGTCTGGAAGCTGTTCACAAACAAACTCCACTATATAATAGGCACTTAGTCAATCATCTTCTTAACCACTTAATCCTGTGAAGGGTAGCAGGAAGCCTGGAGCCCATCCCAGAACACATAGGGGGCAGGGCACACACAACGGGCAATTTGGAGACACCAACCAACCTAATCACCACATCTTTGGATTATGGGAGGGAACCTGGAGAAAACCCACCAAGCACAGGGCAAACACAGAAACTCCACACACACAGACCTAAGGCGGGAATTGAACCCTAGGCCTGGAGGTGTAAGGCAATGGTTCGAACCACTGTGCCACCCCACCATATAATAGTTTACCCCTAATACAATGAACAAAAAAATTAAAAAGCTGTCATCAGTGATTTTGCATCCAGAACTTATTCAGTTCTTGAGCAGAAATTCTATTTTGCGCCGTTTAACTCCGTTTATACCTGACCAAATGATGTCTTCAATTTTAACATCAGTGTACACCTTCCAGGGAAAATATTCATTACCACTCAAAGGTGAAGCAAATAGCCTTGATTATCTCATTAAAATGATGGATGTAAATGTCTAGGGTTTATTAGATGGTAAGTTAACAGCTGGTTCTTTTAGTTGAGGTGATGGAGGCTTGAAAAACAGGCAGCTGTAAACAGTGACTTTGACAAGGGTCAAATCTTTATGGCAGACAATTCATGTGTATTGACCGAATTTGTTCATGTGGATCTGAGTTTGATAGCTGCCACCTACCTCAGTGCTTTTACGATCCAGGTACACCCCTTCATGGCAGTGGTGTTCCCTGATGGCAGACACTATACAAAATGTTTGCAAATGGTTTGACAAAGAGTTTATGGTTTTGCCCTGGCCTCCAAATTTCCCAGATATCAATCTGGTCAAGCATTTGAGGGATATGCAGGAATGACAAGTCTGATCCTAGGCAGCACTTTGTGTTAGATACAACATGACACTTGCAGAGGTCTTATAACATCCATGCCTTGGTGTGTCAGAGCTATTTTGGTGACCCACAGAGGACCAATGGCATATTAGACAGGTCGTCATAATGTTTTGACTAGACACTATTTCATAAATTGTAGACACACATAGAACTGTAGTAGTTGGAACAATCTGCACTTTCAGAGCAGAGGAGTAAAAGCACCCTTTCAACTCTGCATCCAACTTCAAAACGGTCATCCATCTTGCACTTTAATGCAAAATGTGTGCCCTGACCTGTTACTTAACAAAACTTAAAACCAGATATGATACTTGTGCTTTGTCTACACGGATTCTCCAAGGAATGGAATAATGGGATTGATTAAAAAACCAGAAACCGCAGACCTGCTAAGCAGAAGAGATAAATCCAAGACATCTGTTGTGTAGAACAGGCACTGATACACAACGGTTCACATGAATCCGCTCTGTGCTGAAGTTGTAAAACAGTCCTACGTATTTTCTCTCTTCGTTAACGTATCCACTTGTTTCCTTGCTCCAGTTTTTCGTGACATCTGAGGCTCAGTAGAGGGAGCAGCCTGCCTCACACTTCCCATTTCTAATTACCATTCTTTTCCCCTGGGATCAATAAAGTTCTTTGAATTGAATGGAATTGAAACGAGACCACAAGACGTGTGAAAGTGAAAATCACTGTATTTCAGCTGCTAACTGGGACCCATAGACATTTTAACGTTCATGTTGCAAAATAGAGGTTATGTTTTTAATAAACCTACTGGTTTAACTAGTGGAAATATCATTAAGCAAGCTGTGTATTATTTATTGCTCTTTGCTGGCATGTTGATATACGGAAGTAAATCAAAGGCGGAGAGATGTAATACAGCAGAAGATGAGTCATCTTGTCTCTTCAAGAGCGAAATAACAGCAGGGATTCTTTACAAACCTATAATCTGTCTGTGTTCCTCCTTATGTGCAAATCTAATCGCCCGTAACATGTATAATAAAGAGTGCCTTCCGTGAAGTCTATGAATCTCAGTATTGTTACGTACTCCCAAAAGTGCCTCGATAATTCCTATTTTAAGTTACATTTTAGAATATTTCGAGACTTCATTATTTTGTCTTTCTTTAAAGTGGTTTTTATCTAGATCCACTTTAAATATTTAGACTGTGTCATGGTTTATTTCAAACTGATGTATAATTATACTGTATTTGATCAAGGTTTTTATCTTTTTAAGTGGAATGTCTGACCCATGGTTTTTTGGCTTACTAGAACCTTATATTCTGTTTCATTGTTCTATGCATGTCAAATGTCCCATGAACACAGTCTTTCAGATCAAATAAATGAATTGATTGTTGTGCTGAGTGCTGTTCCACATATGTGTGTGTATTTGGGGCGTGAGGGCAGTCTGAATACTGCCCAAGTAGGTTATATCTGGGTCAGCATCTCATTGTATTGCTGTTCCGGGAGGCCCAGTTTGTTGACAGAGAGATTTTAGGTTACTTTTTAGTACTTCACTCAATGAGAAACTGCCCTGCAATACAGACAAACAAGTTCATGACAAACACTCACAGTAATTAGGTTTTAATCTGTCCTATACTTTACAGTGCCTGTCTGATCTATCACAACAGGCTGTTTTGAATTTTGTCAATAAAACCGTCACCGATTACTGGATTATGATTAGTATAAATGTTAGATTGCACTTGTTTAAGGAATTTAAATAATTTTTGTTTCCTTTGTTTAATCGAGAGAGTGTCTCATCATTTATATACTCTCTTGAGTTAACATCAGAGATTCTCCTTCCAGTACAAACATTGTTGAGTAGAGAGACGGTGTTTATCACATCCGACTTGCACCTGTATTGTAAGATCTGTTACAGCGAGACACTGCAGCTAAAGTAGTCCCCTGTGGTCTTTGGCATCATGTTTCCAGAATCAAGGCGGTCTGCTCCATTCCCTGGAGTAGTTACTCTGTTTTCCAGTGAAACAACAGCATTTAGTCACATCCTGCTTTCCTGTGTAACGGGTGGACCAGAGATATCGTGTTCTCTGCTGCTCAGAGAGGAAGCGTTCTGGTGATGTTCTCCATTTACCATCACCTGCACCATCTGGTGAGCCATTGTTTGGCCTGCAGAAACAATTTCTGAAACCCTAAGCCCCCCCCCAAAAAAAAATTAATAAGTAAATTAAAAAATAAATATCACAGAAGTGGAAATAACACGTACAGATGGTCCTCGGTTTAGGATGGATCGTTTTACAATATTTTAACTTAAAGATGGTTATAATTACACAGGTAATATGAATTCAGCAGAAGCATATACTGAATTTTGAATTTCTCACTGCAATAAGTTCTATGGAATTGACTGCCCTCAAAGGCACACAATACGCACTCATCCACGCTGGGTATCATTCCACCGATACTCATATAAAACCGATACTCTATAATGTTCTGTGTTGTTACTATTTTTAGATGCTCCACTTTATCTATGTTGTGTTTTAATGCACCCATCTTAATCTGTATTATAATAATGTGTGTTTCCCATAGTTCTGTGCTGGTTATTGTAGGTTGTATTGTTTGAGTAGGTTGCTGTTTCAAGTCTTTGGATTCATGTAGATCTTGCTCTTAGCAGTGTATGTTATTGGAGTAATGTTTCCTTTGTCCTTCCGTATTCCTTTTGTTTCACCCAAATAAACCTCTTTCCGTGTCCAGATTTTGCCTCCTCTCGTTCCTGATCTACCTGTTTGCCTATGACGTTCTTTAGGATGTCTATAAATTCTGTCCCTGACTTACGATATCTTTGCTTTACGATGGCTTTATCAGAAAGCAACCCTGTTGTAAACCAAGGACCATCTGTAGTTAGTTGTGGTGTCCCACCACCTGTTTCAGGTTGGTGTCCTGTTTCATGATCCCGTTAGCATATTGTATGAATGTAAAAAAAGGCAAGATATACCAAAAGTCATAATTGTCTTCTACAGGTTATTATAGTAATTGTTCATTAGAGTAAAATTCCTTATTTAAAATGCTGTCTTCACTTATGAATTTAACTTAAATTTCATTATTAAATGTTTTTCACTGTATGCAGAACTTTGGGAAACATGACTGAATGTGCAGTTCTTTAACTTTTGGTTGCAAAAACATCTGATAACTAAGTCATTGGAGTGTGATTTACAATGCAAAAATCAAAAATTGAAACAACATAAAACAAAGTTTTTTTTTTCAATATTGGTATTCTACACATTTTGGATGATATTTAGGAGATTTAAAAAAATTAATATCACAAATTGATAGATTCCTCTATATATTTTTGTCACATAGTGTACCCATGTTCCTTTGACATCAAGCTGTCTTTGTAAACAAGGCTGAAACGTTAAAGACATGAGTATCCCGCTTGGGGGACTAATCGCGTTCTTGTCCTGACTACTGGGGGATTCATACGGCAACACTTTCACATCCATGACATAGACATGATCTTATCCTTTCTCTTTGTAAGTTTTATCATCATTACAAACCTTCAGACCCCACATGCCACAAATTCAGCCACACCACAGGTAGTGCTGGTCAGCAATACTGGGGTAAGACCACACTACACATCAAACCACATGCACACGATTTCTGTTTATGTCTGTTGTACTCTTGTGTGTTCCATAACTATCTCCTTTAGAATGTTAGCCTGGAGAAGCACGGCCAGAGAGTAACCCGTCAATTCCTAGACGTACATCGTTTTGCCACAAAAAGGACTGTTTGCTTTTACTCCTCCGTTGGATTCTTCTTTTTATTCGTATTAAATTAAAAAAACTCAGATTATACATCTAAAGCTTTGATACATGCTTTGGGATGACTGTATTGGGAAGGACACTGAGTAATCTGCATTGAACAAAGTTTGACTTGCAGGGATGCGGCACACTTTCACAAGCTACCCGCTGAATCTGAGAAACTGCTCCCTGACACGTTACAGTAAAAGCAGACACGTCTTCAGAGACTTTGTGTGGTTCGGCTGCCGTGCTGCCTGCTGGGTCTAGCGTGCTGCTCCCTCTCATGTCACGGTGAAATGTTGTACGTTAGAGGGACAGCAGGGTCTCTGACCACTCAGGGTTACTGCTGCTGAATTCTAAAGCAGCCACAGCCAGGGCTGAGCTGGACAGAAGATCAAAAATAAATGGGCGAGGGGGCTGCAAGCTGCAGCCCAGAACAGGGCCCCACAGCACCTGCTGCAGCCTCCAGCCAATCCAAACACATTATTCCAGAGCAAGGCTGGTTAATGGCTTCTGTGGGGACTGCAGGAGCTGTACACGATGCTGGCCTGCCTCGGTTAAGGCCGTGCTAATGCAGAGGCTCATGAGCTTCCTGCACCTACACCCCCCTCCTTCCACACACACACACACACGCACACACGCACACACACACACACACACGCACACCTGCTGGTCAGAGCTGTGGAGGCCCCCCTTCTTGTCGCACAGCTCTGTGGTATACGGGGGCTAGCAGTTTTCCTTGGACATGGATCATTATGGGAAGAAGAACAAATCACCCTAAGAAAAACAGTAAACATCTGTTTTGAGACTCGGCCACGTCATTTGCCGAGCCAAGCTGACTTCAGCGAAGTTGGCCTTTTTTTTCCATAAAAGAATATGTGACAACATCTGCAGATTTGTCTCAAAAAGAAATAAAAACAAACCCTGACGTAACGTAGATTTGGTAAAGTGCCTTGCCTTGAAACCTTCTAGCCAGCTAGTGTAGGAATCTCTACTACTGTCTGTGAAGAACACCTGCTGTTTTGCTGTCCTTCAACTATTTTATTTTATTTTTTGCTTTTGATGGACTGCACAGACACAGTCAGTGCTAAGCAGGCTTACGACTCTACCGGTTGTTTCCAGGACAACGCAGAGTACATAAGCTTGCTTTTGTAACCCCCCCCCCCACACACACACACACACACACACACACACACACACACAGTTCCACCTGTCTACGTCTTTTTAGGTAGGCTGCAATGACTGTCCCTCCCTGACCAAGATGCAGCTATAAGTGAACTCTGTGTGCTCTCCATCCCAGAGCCATACCACCTGTAAGCTTCATTTTTAGAAGGTGCCTCACAACCCTTGCAGTCTGCACTGATGGGTTTTTCAGTAGGGAGAGAGACATCCAGAGGAATCCTTATGCTGCGCTTCATAGCTGTGAATCTAGTTGATTTAGGTTGCCTCCCACCCAACTAGCCAATCCGTTCAAATCATAAATACATTTTGTGGAAAAGGTTGTTCAGACACATGGGGTTGACCTGGGCCATCAAAGTTCATAGATATGAGATCGTAATAGGACTTAATTCATCTACATGATAGGTAAAATATAATTGCAATGCATGAGAGACAGAGAGAGGCTTGGATTTGGATTACTAGTTCTAAAGGAGATAGTTATGGAAAACACTAGAGTACAACAGACATTACTATGGCAACTGGCTATGAACATCTACACTTATTCCAGATGAAATGCTGCTTTAGATATTTTCCATACTGATAGGTCCACGTAGGCGGCATTCCGTAGCCTTTTCCCATGGAAGGTGGTTTGTGTAGTAGACTGTAAATGACATCCGCTCCGTACAATTGATAGCTTCCTGTGTCCCAAAGTCCACACAGAATAACAAACGGACACCATATCTCTCACATTTCTGTCCAGTGCGTTATTTCCCTGACACTCAAAAATGTAAACGGCACTTTAAACTAACAACACATTTTCTGACAGAAATTTGACTGAAGATTATTTACCTTGTCGTATTTTCAACCCTATAAAAACAGTTCCAAAACAAAAACTGAAAGGTTAGGGGCAGGAAGCCATGGCAGGATTGTCAGCCTAACACCTTTAAAAGGGCCTTTGGATGTTTACAAATGGGTGACCAGGATTTCTGACATTCTCACACTGTTTACTTTAGATCGTGCCCTTTGAAAGCAAAACTGCAAAAATACTGTTTTGCAACCTGAAAACGAAAATCCCTTATTAGATTCAAAACACAGCTGTGTAGTTAAAGAAGGAAATAAAATTTTCCCTTTTTGTAAAAATGCTATAATATTTCCTGGTATATGGTCAATTCTGCTTGAATGCATACCACACGGGAGCTACGTTTGTCCCAGTTTAATACCCGAGGGTTGGTCATTATGATTTCCCGTGGCTGTCAGTGAAAGGCAAAAGAACAGACTAACAAAGGCCAAAACACACCTTGTAGGGGAGCCTGTTATTCTCATTTCGTCTTTGGCCATTTGACAAACAAAACATACCAACTTAATACCTAAGAATTCAACTAACATGCATATTTTAACCCAGAAATTTATCGCTTAAAACTTGCCTTACATTGTATATAAAGTAGTGCAGACATTTTAATATCAAGGGTACGTGACAATTATCTGAAAGGTAAATACTACATGCTAAAGCATGTTATATGCCTTTGCATTCTAATTCTGATACTTCGAAGCAGCAAGTTTTAGTGGTTTTTCCCTGAAGGATTGTGCTTGTGGGTGGCATGGTGGCGTGGTGGTTAGCACTGTTGCCGTGCACCTCCAGGCCTGGGGTTCAATTCCCGCCTTGGGTTTGTGTGCGTGGAGTTTGCATGTTCTCCCTGTGCTTGG
>JABJVR010006012.1:0-12903 GCA_025773905.1 Chitala chitala | reverse complement strand
CAAACTCCACGCACACAGACCCAAAGTGGGAATTGAGCCTCAGGCCTGGAGGTGCGCGGCGACAGTGCTAACCACCATGCCACCATGCCACCACGGACTCAGTTTCAATTTCATAAATAATTCTAGTTTTTTTCTCTCTGTAACAAACATATTGTATATATTTTCCCCCATGTTCTGCCTTGCATATTCAAGGAAGGATAGATATTGGTACACACCTAAATTCATATATTGTTGTTAATTGCTCATATGTGCTATACATATGTGAGTATTGTGCATATGATATATATTGTACAAGGGTAATTATGTGTTGTAAATGTGCACATATGCAATAAATGTCCATACAGTGTGCATGGTAAAATTCACCACTGATTCTTAAGAAGCTGCATAGCAGGTTTCAATGTTTAGCCCCCTGCTATATTTTCAGCAATCTTCACTTAAAGTGGTATGTCTTTGGTGAGGAACTTGATAAGGTGACTATGATGTGTTAATTCAAACCTGGCGCCAGCAAATGGGAAGACCTCCAAACTATTGAAATCAATAAATCCCTTTCTCCTTCGTGCTCTCCTTTCTTAGCACCTCTTGGACACCGAGCATGGCTGACATGTGTTAGACTGAGCTAACTGTATTTCTGCAACATTCAGTTTAGAACATGCAGTACTACTCAGTGCGCTTTATATATAAATATAACTTAATTTCCTCTAGTAACTGCTGCAATACTACTCCAATCCCAGCACTGACGTTAATAATCTCAATAATTTCCATCCAATTTTAAAACTTCCTTTTATTGCAAGTATTCTGGAAAAAGTATTTGCTATGCAGGTTTATGATTACCTGGAAAACAACAAATAGTTTGAGTTATTTCAGTCTGAGTTCTGTCCTAAACATAGAATGGAAACTGCCCTGGTAAAAGTCACAAACAATGTCTTGCTGGCTGTTGATGCGGGACTCCTGTCTATTCTTGTTATTCTCGATATGAGTACAGCTTTTGTTACTGTCTCGCACACGATATTGTTAAACTTTTTAGCTGCTGTTGGCATTATTGGGCCTCCTTTTGCCTGGTTCATTTCATTACTTTGGAATCCTACTCAGTTTGTTCAATTAAAAAACTTCTGCTCACAGTCTTCTCCTGTTAGTTATGGTGTCCCACAAGGTTCTGTTTCAGGTCTTCTTTTGTTTCTTGTTTATCTTCTTCCTCTTGGTCATATCTTCAGGAAATTTGGTATACATTTTCAATGTTATGCTGATGATACACAATTTTATATCTACTAAACCTGGTTCTGTTCTTCCACTTTCTTGTCTCACCAATTGCTCGTCTAAAATAAAAATTTGGTTGTCTAATTTTCTTAAATTGAATCGTAATAAAACTGAGGTTCTTCTCCTAGAAAATCTATTCTTTCTAGGCTTCATAATCTCTCCCTTTGTATTCCATAGTTTCCACATCTCCTCTATTTTTAATAGCACCCTGTGTTTTGAATCTCATATTAATAGCAGGATTCAGTGAATAGGTCATGTTTTTTTCATCTCCCTAACATTGCGCATCTCCGTCCCTCTTTCACTCTGCACTCCACTGCCATTGTTACTCATGCATTGGTTACCTCTTGTCTTCCATCCATCCATCCATCCATTTGCTTTACCACCTTATCCAATTCAGGGTCGCGCAAAGACTGGAGCCCACCAGGGGCACAGGGCACAGGGCAGGGGGCACCCTGGGTGGGGCACCAAACCACCATGAGCCACTGGTTACCTCTCATATTTATTATTGTAATTCACTCTTTTCCAGCCTTTCTCACAAGCTTCTGTATTAACCTAAATTAATTCAAAGTTCTGCTACTTATATAATAACCCGGATTTCTAACAATGTACTGCTCCTCATCTTGGGAATTCTCTCCCTGATTATATTTGTGATACAGACTGCTTGGCCACATTTAAATCTCTTACCCACCAAGTCTTTAGAAATGCACTTTTTGTGAGTCTAGATCATGTTTATATTAAATATTTAATTCTATAATAGTATTGTGAAGTTTGTTGTATTTTATGTTGTTTCTTTCCTGTTTACCTTAAGTGCTGGAAAGGCACCCTTTTAGTGAATAAAATGTAATAATAATAATTATTATTATTAGCAATGTTTGTACAGATATCACTGTTAATACATTAAACACTCAATTTAAAATATAATTGTGTAGTTGCAAGAAACATTCAGCAAAATGTCAAATAACCAAAAGATGTAAGAATAAGTTTAGACCCCTTTATCTGCATTGTATCACACATTTGATAGTTTCTCAAAAACAAAAAAACAAAAAAAAAACTGCTCAGTCAGAAATAATTTGTTTCCAAGCACCAAGCAGCACAGGCATGTTCTTTGTGTGGTTTTCTATGGTAACCACTGTAATACTGCTTGTTAATCGACTTGAACAAACAGTATTTAACAGATCTTTTGCAGCTTTAATTATGTCGAGCTGTAGGGGGAAAAAGTATTTAATCTTCTGCGAATGAACTTTTGGAAGAGCGCACGATCGACACATGGCCGAGGCAACGATGGCCTGGTGGTACGGTGTGCTGCCGGCACGAGGACTGACTCTCTGCCCTTGTTGAAGAATGTCCTGCTGTAATCACATTCCTCAAGACGCCTTGTCTCCCGCCCTGTCCCAAACCCTGTACCATCGCCACCACCTGCCATTACCATGTTGCACCACTCTGCCAGTATTCTAGTTACACAGTCTGTTTTTTTTTTCACCATACTTCTTATGATGGCATGATCTCTCTGTACCAAAGCATTCTGGAGTCATGATTCTAGCAAGGAATTGGCTCTGAAGGGGATAGAGGTCCCTATTTAAGGTCTTGGTGTGTGTGTGTGTGTGTGTGTGTGTGTGTGTGTGTGTGTGTGTGTGTGTGTGTGTGCGCATGCGTGCGCGCTCTCCTATGCTCTCCTTTGAACACATCCCAAATCTGCACCCTTACCATGTCTCTCCCCAAGTGCTATGTGCTATGCCCTACAATCCCTGCTGAGGTCATGGAAACATTTATTGTCCTAGCAGAATAGCTGTCAAACCCAGCACCCTACTCTTCACTGCCTGTCTGTCACCTCTAAAAGCCATCTACATCTTTGTTACATAACTTTTGAAATAATTAAAACAATGGAATTAGTGATGAATTTGTAAGTGATATCACTTTCCTGGAAAGGGTTATTGCTAAAAATGGATTCTATTGATAACTCACTTCCTTCTGCTTTCTAACAAGCACATAACAGATTTGCAATCACAATGACGGAGTGCTGAGCTTTATATAAAAGTTTCTAATTTGTTGTCCATGCACGGTTTTATACTGTAACAATTGCAGATTTTATTAGCTCACCAGCAGCATGGTACAGTGATGGAATCCCGGCTCAGCAGGGTAGCACTACCTTGGGTTGGTCCTTAGGGTGAGTGTTGATAGTTTTGTTGAACATTGGAAATATTTCTCAGTTTCCATTGTTAAGGGTATGTTTGTTTGTGGTTATTGTTTGGAACGGTCAGTCAAGAATTATCCCAGTGTCTGATCCTTCTAGAGAGTTGGAGATCAGTCTGCTTGAGTTGTGACCTGGTATTTCCTCCTCAGTGGTATACATTTACATTTATTCATTTGGCAGGCGCTTTTATCCAAAGCGAATTACATTTTACATACAGGTTACAATGAGGTAGCACTGTGTGTCTTGCTCAAGGACACACCTGGAGGCTGGGCTGGGATTCAGACCAGGAGTCTTCTGCATCCCAGACTGATGTTCTGCCCATTGAGCCACCAGGCCATATAGCTATAGTATGTATTTTGTCACACAAGGACATGTTCAGTTGACAAATCAGAAGTTTTTTTCTATTACATAATTGTTTGAGAATTGTTTTAGAAGTTTATTTTATTGTTAGTGCGCCCATGGCTTGAGGCAGCAGGCTCAATGCTGTGAAATGTCTCAGAATCAGGCTTTTAGAGCAGTGAGTCTTGTCTCTGTAGGGGGTTCCTCCAAAATGGGTTCAGCACCTCTTTTTCGCCCTCCATGGGAACACAGCGCGTGGGAAGACACTGCCAAGCACTATGGAGACCATGGTGTGGAAACACTTCTGACCTGTCACTTGGCGTGTCTTTTGGCTATTTTTGAGATATATCTGAGTCCTGCAATAATGTCTGATGTTCAAGCAACATTTCCCCTGGACAGCCTCTGCTGGATTCAGTTAACTCATGTGAAAAGCATTGAATCCACCTATTTCTTACAGAAGGACGCAATTTGAAAGAACTATCAAAATAATATTTGGATGGCATACTTTTTTACATATCATAATTTCCTTATGCTTTGCATCAAGTGGAAGTAATCTCTGGTATGTTTGCACCATCAC
Source organism: Chitala chitala (assembly GCA_025773905.1). NCBI lineage: Eukaryota > Metazoa > Chordata > Actinopteri > Osteoglossiformes > Notopteridae > Chitala > Chitala chitala. The sequence continues at coordinate 8,542 of JABJVR010006012.1, read as the reverse complement.
TTTTGGTGTTGTGGCTTACTGTTTTTGTGATATTTTTGCAGGTGGCAAAATTAATTTAGGATCTGTGGAAATCTTCATCACACATGGTTTGCTTCTTTGTATTTTTTTCCCTTTAGCCCTGGAGTTGCAGTTTCTTGGTGGGTGTTTTTTATATCCTGAATTTCCTAAAGGCTTCACCTTTAACTATCAGTTGTACTTTTTAAGCCTGTGTGAAAAATACTTTTTTTCCTGTTTTGCGTCCTGAACATGTGGTAGAAGCTACCTTAGAGAACTTTTTTGTTGGCTGAAATTAACTTCTGGCCTGTAGATATTTACCTAGTCTGAACTATTTTATTATAGTCCATATTTGGTTGTTTTTTTTTTTTTTTTGCTTAGTCTCAATAAATTTACTCATATATTTTGAGTTAATATTTTTGGAATTCCTGTTTGGTTGGACATTTTTTTTTTTCCTCTCCAAGTATTGGAAGAGACGTGGCCCCCTTAACCTCCACCCTAAGTCAACGTGACCATCCATTCAGACAGTACCCAGCAGTGCTTTCACTGGATTGCATCACCATGTACTGAACGTGTGAGAATCTCTTCTGTGTTAGTCTGTGATGTACATTAACGTTTTACCTCTTTGATCTGGACTTCGATCGTGGGCTTGACAGACGAACACTTTGCTGCATGTAGACAAACTTTTTGTCTTTTTTTTGTTTGTTTTTTTCTCTTATTTACTTACAAAACTGCAAAAATATCATTGCCTTGTAGTTAATAATTTCAAAATGTCTTCTATCTTGAAATGCAAAATTAGCTTTACACATGAACAGTGCAACACCTCTCTTGAGAAGACATCTTGTTCAGCTTTGTTTCCTGAGGTTTGCATGGTTGAATGTACAGCGTCCGAAGCAGGAAGTGTTTCACACACAGCGGCCTGAGGCAACGAAATCCAGTTGTCTGAACGTATCCAGGCACATTTTATTTGTACAGCAGTAACGATGGTAATATCAGTCTCATCAGCTGACTGATTTCATATATTTTTATAAGATAAACGTAAAACCCTCTCTATGATGAGGTGTAAAGTGGGAGGAAGTATGTATTTTCCGGTTACTTCGTTGTCATACGCATTCGTAGTCCGTGTCATTGCAAATTTGTGCATAATAGAACAGAAGGAAAAAAGGAGATGATGAAATAACATAACAAGTAAGCCTTGTCAGGGCATGTGTGCCGGTCACATGTGAGTTGAGAGGATTTGTTGTTGTTTGGGCGTCGGATTAGGGGGGCTGTGCTTGGCCCCATTGTTTCAGGACTACGCCAAAGGCACCCAGGCCATCTAATGAGGCTAATCCTGCAGCGGTGCATTCCGGGCGCCTAATGGGGCCTGAGAGCGGGGCTGCCTTTAAACCCCCAGCCCAGGCGCTGAGCGGGCAAGTTCTTGGGTGTTCAGTCATGAGTGAAGGTGGTCAGACAGCCAGAACGGCAACAGAACCCGGCATTCACGGTACTAAGGCGCACCATGGCACAGAGTGTGAGGCAAGGTACTGGTGTCTATGGGTTTCATGCATTTCCTACAGATTAATTGGCCTTATGGTTCCTTTTAACATGCAACATCAGCTGGGGCTGTAGGCAGTATGTACTTGGCCCAACTGACTGTTGCAGTTATTGATTTGTTAATATTAATATTTATATGCTGTTTACTAAAGTGATTACTGTTATCTAACATTTAGAATTTGACATTCATGTTCGTATCTGCTGTCTGAAAATGTTCTGTTAAACCTGTTATGCTATCAGTAATACTGAGGGTTTTGACCCCATTACCTTTAATGGTGATGCACCATGTTGTTTCAAATTGGTTGAGTAAGCAGTTTATCTATTTAAACATACCCAGATGATGTAATTAACTTTATTTTCATGTTATCTGTACTGGTGATGATGTTGTCTGTCCTGATTGTTATCTAATTATCTTGTACTAGTCTGAATGTTGTGACAGATGTCTGTTGTATAACCAGAATATTTTTAGTTATTAATACTCAAAATAACAACTGAAATAAAAATACTTTGTAATGTTACTTAGACTAGAAAAATGCGACGGACCGCCTACCGTTCAAGTTTAATTGACATATTAGCTTTTTGATTGATTCATTTATTTCACTTTCATGAGCTACTATCTGATGTTGCGATTTTTCTTCCATCACCATTCGTGTTGTTTTACATTCCTTGGTGGTACTTGTGGGAGTTCAGTTTCTTTCAAAATGTTGGTTTTGTTAACTGCGGGTTTTAAACTCAAATTTGTTTTTGATCATTTACAACAAAAACGGTGCTTTATAACCTTTAGACTTTGTGTTGAACACGCTTTCGATACTCTTTCGGTGTTAAACCTCGAGGGACTGTAGGCATTAGAGATGACTGCAGTGATAACTCTGCTTCCTTCTGTTCGACTGAAACCATGACAGGGTTTTAAAAAGTGAGTTATTCAATAAAGCTGAAGTCAGCTGTGAGGGACAGTGAAATAAAATCTGTTAAAATAGAATAATTTCACCGTCAGTGGTAGTGTGATGTGTACTTACAGGCAGTGTAGCTGCGCGCAGATAAACGCGTGAGCGCAGCCTCCACAGAGCATCTGAACATGTTGGAAACAGCAAACGCCTCCAGTGTGGCAGCAAATGGTGACAAAGGGCCTCCTCCAAGATAAACCTTAATTACAACCCAGGATGCCAGCGGTGCACTGCCGCGGCATAGCCATTAAACCGAGTGGCACGTTGCGCCAATCAAAGCCGCAGCATTCTTTAACCCGTTTGTTGTTTTCTTGCGTGGGAGCCGTTGAGTGTGTCAAGTGTTTGTCAGCATTCTTTATAAAGCTAAGCGTCCTCCAGAGTTTCCTCAAACTCATGTCCACTGCGTCAATGATGCTGTCCAACCATCTCATCCTCTGCTGTCCCCTTCTCCTTTTGCCTTCAATCTTTCCCAGAATCAGGGTTTTTTCCAGTGATCTTTCACTGTACTTACACCCATTTTAGTGTTTTGTTTTTGTCTTTCATTGAATTTTCATCTGTTAAAGCTTGACATTGAAAGCATGAACATGTTTGTTTGTGGCTGTACAGCATGACATCAGATCAAATGCTTTCAGCTGATGCAATAAACAGCCATGTTGGATGGCAGTGAATTTCATGCACTCTTGGTCACTTAGTGCCGCGTTCATGTTCTTTCCCACAATGCACGTGTCCTCTGTTACTGTTCTTGAGCCTAATTGTGACATGGAAAAGGATGTCTGGCCTGTGTGCCTGCCTGTTTGATCCATGTGGCCTCTCATCATCTCGTTAATGAGACAGACAGCTCACCTCATACTTAAGTGAATCTGTTCTCTGCTTTCACCAGTTACCATGTCTCTGTGTTAAAGATTTAACTTAGCTGTATGCGTTTTCTGTATAGCTGTTAACTGACAGCTTTGAGTCTTAGTCAAACACACACACACACACACACACACACACACACACACACTCACACACACATTACCATCCCTAAGTTACCATATGTACATTTTTCTTGCGTCAGCAGTATGCACCTTTATATATGTTGTCTGTTTTAATTTGTTCTCTCTTCAATTCTCTCTAATTCTCCCGACATATATAATTTGGATTGTGTATGAAATCTGCAGTAAATACACGTGTGCTATTTTCATCTAAAACATTCTTTTTGACAAGGATGACATTTTATTTTTTTAAAAATCTTAAAGAAATTCAAGCTTCAAGTTATTTGGCATATCTACCAGTTTTAATGATAATGACTAGAACGGGGTTGTTCTTTGAAGAACCCATGTGTTTGTGCTCTGCAGAATTTTCCTCCTGTAACAGAACTACATTATAGAGCATCCTGTTACTCTCTGTCTCCACAGGCACAGAAGTCCTGGATAGAAAGAGCCTTCAGCAAGAGAGAATGTGTTCACATAATTGTGAGTGTGAAAGACCAGCACCGGTAAGAAACACACCATTTACAACGATGCTAACACATCAGATAAATTTTTCTTATAATTTTGTGCTTTGAAAAATTCAGTTCGCCCGCCTCCTTTTTCTTTAATTCGTTGTTGCCAACACTGATTATAAGTGGGGAAACTCAAGGCAGTAAATGGTTTTACCTGAAAACCGTGAGCATTGTGTGCAAAGAGCAAAGCTAAGAAGGACTCTTACCAAGACGGAAAACCCGCGCCAACAAAAGAGCCGCGGGACAGCATGGCGGCAGTTTAACGAGCGAACGCTCATAAAACATTCATTAGGAATGAGCCCACAGCCACACGAGCTGGCGGGTTTAGGGAAATGTCAGCCAGTGTGTGTCTAATGTCTCCGCATGGCCGACATCTCCATTTAGGTCTCATTACCACTGTTACAGAGACGCCACAAAATCAGTTCCTCACTTACCACAGGTTGACCTTTAAATCAGTATGTCATCTGTAAACACAACTTCCATATGCCCTAACTCAGAATATGTTTAATTAGTCTGTACCTCATATACGTACTTGTCTATATATTGTAGAATCCCCATAAAATTGTCTTGTGTTAATTTAAATTTAGTCATCATCTACACAATGAAAATAGGTTAAAATGAAACATACACCAACATATCACTGTCTGTGTACTCCGCCTGAATATGTATATGTAACTATACCCACCCTGTAATTAGATCGCACACAGCTCTACCCTTCAATTCATAATGAACACAGTATTATCTCAGAGATGTCATGACTGCATATTCATGTGATATGTTACATTTTTCCCTTCTACACCCTTTCGTAATAAACTACTAGTGTGTAATTGTAATAAGTATGCTCTTTCTAGTATAGCCTTTTCATCGGTGTCATATCAGAGTTGGGTGTGGGCCTCCATGTCACATTGTGTTTCATGGTGAGGTGGCTGATCTGCTATCGCCTTGGGCGTTAACCACTGTTGTCACAGGTGCTGCTGCGGGCGCCTGATTGGTCAGCATGTCGGCCTGCCCCCAAGCATCTCCTCCAATCAGAATGACAAGAACGAGCGAGGCACCAAGAATGACAGCCTGTTGGAGAAGTGGTCCATAAGCAAGCACACACAGATCAGCCCCACAGATGCCTTCGGCACCATTGAATTTCAGGGAGGGGGCCATTCCAACAAGGCAATGGTGAGAGCGTGCCTTGTGAAGCCTCAGCTATGACTCCCAGAGACTGTGCTCCTGGGTGTTGACTAGACAAACTGGATGGCTCTATATAGAGTTCAAAATATGGCTTGAAGTCTGTTATGTTTACAAGTGCTTGAAAATCAAAACTTTTCATAAAGGCACTGACCTAAAAATGAATCCAGTGACTGATGGCTCAGGGTCCAATAGACTAATTTAATGATTTACAGGGCACTGGTATGGTCCAGCTAGCAGTCTGAGTAATAAGGTATTAAATAAGGTATCAAACCACTTTGATATTAAGATGCTATATACAAAGTGTTTGGGATGTATGAATCATCTAAAATTTGAAAGCAATATCTTAAACACTAAACACTGTATAATAGATTGCAGTAAAAAAAAGTAACAGCAAAGTTTATTTCCATAGTAAATTCTAGTAAGTTAGTCTCAAATTATTCCCTGTATCACTTTTTCCTGGTACTGAATTTGCTGAATTGAATTGAATGGTGTTTTAAAGCCACATGCATTCTGGAGTCTTGTTCCTCTCATCATGGTTATTCCGTCTTCATTTTAATTTAATCACAAGTGTTCACCTAACAATCTTTCTGTGAACCTAATAACACAGCTATCGTACATCTCATCCTGTCATAAGCTGTCTTAATTAAATCACCATAACTTTGGGCTGAGTTAGGCCTTTGTCCATCTGAAGATAAACTGACAGGCCAATATGTAAATAGGAGATGTTACGCATGAAACAAATTAGACTGGCAGTCAAGTTGAAACATGTAAGTAATAATGTTATACGTAGTCATTGTGATTGGCTGATGGCAGACAGGCAGTTTAAACTGTATTCTATTGGATGTGAAAATAAGTAATGTGACTGTATAAAAATGCGCTATGGAAAACATAAAGGTTTTCAGTAAACAGCAGACATGTTGCTTGTTGAACTGGACTACTTAGCAAAAACCTCTGTATTTAACCAGTAGCATACTAGACACCTTTATTTTGTGGTTTTCAGCATTTTAGCTACAGAAAAATGTATTTGGCTTGTCTTTCCTAGATCAACAAACAAATTTTTTCTCCAATCATTATGTACTCATGTACAGAATTTACTGGTATTAAAGCGAGTGTGTTTGTGTGTGTGTGTGTGTGTGTGTGTGTGTGTGTGTGTGTTGCATATATACACATGATTTTTAAAAAAGAAAATAAGTAGCATTTCCTTAGTGGCATATCGATCATTTTATACCTTATTAGTTGCTGGACATCCTCTCTGCACCCCCAGTGTATTCACTGATGTCATGTGCTTTGGCTATGATGTTCTTACAGTACGTCAGGGTGTCATATGACACAAAACCTGACCTCCTCTTGCACCTCATGACCAAGGAGTGGCAGCTGGACCTTCCCAAGCTTCTCATATCAGTCCATGGTGGGCTGCAAAACTTTGAGCTACAGCCCAAACTCAAGCAGGTCTTTGGAAAAGGTCTTATCAAGGCAGCCATGACAACAGGAGCCTGGATCTTCACAGGCGGGGTCAACACAGGTGATTAAAGCACATGCATATGTGTTTAGTGTGCGTGCACATACATAATGGAAGTACATATACAGGAAATAAGAATTTTAGAGAATTACTTTGCCCATATATGGTAAATTAGGACTGAAACTCAGGGGCAGACAGGGGTGGGACAGAGAATGATGGAATCATGTTGTCTTTGGTAGACATGAAAAGCTGCCCACACATTCTGACTTTGCTGTGTTGTCGACAATAGTTACACAAAGAGTAAAAATGCCAACTGGCTACATCGGTGGTGACATTCTGCAGAAAATCAGCGGAGTGCAAAGCCAAAATATGCTGTCTGAAAATGGAACAATGATTCTTTCAAAACCATAAGTCAGGATGGGGGCGGGGGACATTGTCCAACCACACAAATTGACCATATTTAGCACTTAAATTTATAGTACATTTATAGGTTGAATGTAAATCAGGGATTACAATGTAAATACTTTAAATGCAAGCTTTTTTAAACTGCACCACCTTGCTTCTATAATGTTAGCCTCTGGTACCACTGTGCCAAATTAGGTCATGGAAAGTCACGATTTTAATACCATCATCCTGAGTATTGATGCCAGTAGGTAATATTGTGCAATCACTGGTGAGACTGCAAGCTCTGAGTTCCTTAATCACGAGAGTGTGCAAGCGTGCACGTCTTCACAGCGCTTGGGGAGGGTCTGAGTCATTTCAGTGTGCTCTGCCTGAACTGACCCTAACACTGTGGCCTGCCACAGGGGTCATTCGCCACGTGGGCGATGCACTGAAGGACCACGCCTCCAAATCGAGAGGCAAGATCTGCACCATCGGAATCGCCCCCTGGGGAATCGTGGAGAACCAGGACGACCTCGTCGGCAAGGACGTAAGTACCTGCGACCGCCTCGTTCTATTTCCGTGACACCAGTGGACAGCTCTCAGAAATGGTGCTTTTTGAAAGCTAGTTTGACAGTGGGCACACATTCAGTGAGGTCAAAGGGAGATGTGTGAAGGTATAATTATTGCATTTCAATAAGGTGTGAATAGTGGCACGCCAGGTGTCTGCACATGTGTTTCTGAGCAAGTAAGAAAGAAATGATAAAGCACACAGGAATACCTGGTCTATCCTGCAATGCCTTTTTTCACTGGATTCTCAAATAATCGGACTTGTATGCACAAGACAGTAATAAAATGCTCACACCAGAACACCTTTTGAAACCTTTGCTTGTAGAGACTAGTGCTTTGTGTTGCTTGGATTAAGCTAATGGTGTGTGGGTGGCGTCCTGCTCAGGAAGGGCAAAGCCCGCCTGGCTCCACCCTTTCCTCTTTTCCCCTTATTGCATCAGCTTTCTTCTGGCTGCTGGTTATTCACAAACTAAAGGGTATTTATTGCACATGTCTACAGAGATACTGAGGTCGCACCATCTTTTTTTATTGATATTGGTATTATTAGGATTTCTGATATTATTAGGATTGCATAGCAACTGCTGCTGAATCATGACACTTTGACATGTCACGGATTTTACAGCAGAGTGCAATGTTCGTGAAATTGAAATACATATTTTTAAAATAAATGTTACATTCCTACTTTTTATAAAACACAGCAGTCACACAATAAGTATTCATGTTCCGAGAGATTAATTATTACAGTTTAATCGCCTTCATCGGGTTTGGTAGCAAAATTATGTTTATTAGGATGTAAATGTGAACATACGACAGTTCAGAACGGGCTCTTCTATTGTGGTTGCATGGCGAAAAGTCATTACCGCACTCCAGCACGGTGATTTAGCGCGCGCTGAATGAGCGACGTAACAAAGAAAAGCAGCTGGTCTTACCGGTACAGCAGCACCGTTCTATCAATATACACAGAACTTAATTTTAATTTTAAAAAATAAATGT
>JABJVR010006011.1:0-12904 GCA_025773905.1 Chitala chitala | reverse complement strand
AAATATTACATTAAAAAGCATTTTAATGTTTAAGATAATTGTATTTACAGGATTCAGACACCTCACAATATTTTACATAGCTGTGCGAAATGTATAACTTTTATTGATATGCATATCATTGATACTTATCGTGTATTGACTGAGTATATCGATGATATGTATCGTATCGTTTTGATCTACCGATATAGAGCCCTAGTCATTACCTGTAGCAGTTTTCACTCTAAAGAGCACACTGTTCTTTACTTGTAAATTGATGTCGTCTATCTTTGGATGCAGGTACCTGACACGCTGGTCTGTTCACTCTGTAAAGCCCATTCTGAAGAAGGGCTTGAAGTGGTGCAAGGTTCGTATGCCGGTGGGAGACCCATGTTTGAAGAACAATGTCCAATACGGAGTCAGACCTCTCTACCTGAAGCACTGAGCAGCAGAACGCTTATAGCTGGCGTGTATCACTACTTGTAAACATGAAGTAGAAGCTCATATGACCTTTCTTGTGCGTATGATGTTATGCCTGGCCTCAGGTCAGGTTTGAGCTGTGCTGCTTTTTTTTTTTACTGTCAATGCTGTTTTCAGGCACTCATGTAAATAAAACGTACGATTACATTATGTTGTCCTGTTCCTCTGGATATTATTTGAAATGTTTGTGTTCAGTAGCCAACAACTTGGTCAGGGAGAGGTCTGTTTTCAACAAAAACTTTATTTGGTAATAATGAAGGTAACGTGGGGCTTCCAGCAGTTCTACAGCATGAAAGGCAGGTCCAGGTTTCTCAAGCCGTCACCCATGTAGATGTGGCCATGCTGTGGGGTCAGGGGCACGTGAAAGAAGGTCAGGCCGAGCCAGACCAGACTACGCAGCACGGCGACGCTGCTCCCATTCTCCAGCTGCAAACTCCATGACCCTGTTGGAGGGAGGTTAGGACCACCAGGAAGGCTGTCAGACTCACTCTCAACTGTGCATAACTCATAATTAATGGTATTTTACCTCGGCACTAATAGGGGATCAGCACCTTTGGGCTTACTAACACAGTACGAGTGTTTTTGCTGAGCTACAGGGAGTTGTATGGCAATCCTCTGACTTATTGGACATTCTTTAGCATTTCAGGCCTTGTTAGAAGTCACTGTAGTGCAGCGCAAACTAGCGGTTATGTTGCTAGTGTTTGGTTCCACATTTTTGTTTTTGCAAATGCTGACCAGGCACTTGGGGCCTGTTCATGTAAACCCTGTTAAAGAGCTGTTGTAAAGAGCAGACCAGCATTATTACTGCCAGATTTTGTGTCCCAGGGTGAATGCCCATCTGTCACCCCGGAAAAATGAAATGCAAATCGGCCGTTACTGGATAAGGCGTAAAGAAAAAATGCTGAATGAAACGCTGTCATTTTCTTTAATTCACAATACTGATAGCGACTTGCACTAAAAGTTTGTTTTAAACCACCTGTGAAAGGATCTGCTGTATTGCTTGAGACTTTAGGCAAGTGCTACACTGTTACGGAACAGAGAAACATCCTGTGTAAGGTTAAATGGACCTTTTGAGTAGCAGGTATCTGGTTTAGATCCACGGTATGCTACGTCTGTGCATTACAGCATTAGAAATGGAACGTTACCTGCATTCCACAAAATAAAATTCCCCTTTTACTATAATTACATATAAAACATGTAAATTCTTGTCTGCCACAGGTGTGTATTGAATACATCAATGTAAGTCACAAATGAGACACTTTGACATTGAGACCATTTCATCTTGAACAGGCTGTCACTAACGGGAGCACAGCTGTTGCACTGGTGTGGAGGAGGATATGCCCAGATTCCCCTGGGCATGAAGGACCACTGGGACCCTGTTATGTTGTATTTTATGATTAAATGAACCTTTGTCAAAATCTAGTCTAGACAGCTGTGAAAATCAGCTACTCAGAGTTAGCAACTGTCCACTGCAAATAAGGCAGTATGTGAAAACCACTGACAGTTGCTGTTATATCCCAACAGCTGCATACAGAATCAGCTCTAACGATACATGACATGTTCCAAAAAACAATTTCTAAAAGCCCATATTATAATACTCAGCAAAAAAGAAACACAATGTCTTGGACAGTAACATCACCGGTAAATTCCAAAGGGAAAAGTTATGGAGGTTTAAGCTTTGCTCTGGCATACATGCATCAATTCACCTTGGAGTCAGTATTACATTAGTTACTGTATTGTGGCTGCTTCACTGAAAATAACTTTTAGGGGGTAATTTGTAATACTGACCAAGGCAGATGCTGGGAGGGGAACTTTATGTTAAATGGTCTATGTAAGGGTCTCTCAGAAGATGTTTCTATGGACGGTTTCTATGGATTAACCTTACATAAATTTTCTGGTATTGTCAACTAGAATTTTCATAGGTTTCTGCTGAAATTCATTTAACAACTAAGAACTGACCAATTAGTATAACTAAGAGCATAGTATGGACTGCAGTTTTTCAAATTGCTCTCCAGCAAATATGTGACTAACCTTGATGCACCAAGTCACAAGTAATTGTGGCAGAACTTGTTTCATTGTGAAGACAGATGAAAACTAGTAACATGCAGTCCTTAATGACATCAGCTCCTGGCCACTGCTCTAGCAGCTTGGGCTGGGTGACTTCTAAGCACGCATACCCAGTATTCATCTGTTTTTCATGAGCACCACCACACCCACAGGCTCTGTTCAATGCTAGTCTAGCATTCTGATTAACATTACCTGCTCAAAGCCTCAAGGTACTGTGACAAGAACTATTTACCTTGTGTTATTTTGTTACTGATTCCTATGTTAAATACTTTGGTATTAATTGTCCATGAATTACAATAGTCTGTAATGACATATGCATTTGGACAACATTTTTATTTTGGCATTTGTGTTTCTGAGATGACTTCAGTTTCTGGTTTGAAGCACCAGTTAATTTTAACTATCCTTAATGCCATTTAAAAAAGTTTAACTGCTTACTCTCTTATCCCCACTGCAAAAAAAAGGCAACTTCACTAAGTTTAATGTCACATAATCCATTTGTAATGGTGAAAGTCTGTGTTTGCTTAAACAAAACACCTGCGAATGTAACTGCTTTTCTTCTTATTCTCACTGATGTAAGTTTTCTACGTTTAATGGCACAAATAAATAAATAATCGGTAATGATGAAAATGTGTGAAAGTTTCGTTCCAAAAGCCCTGCACATTGTACCGCTTTATTTCTTATTCTCAATGAGGCACGTTTACTACGATTAATGTAACAACAAAAAACAAACAAAAAAAAAATCCGTAATGATGAAAATGTGCGGAGCTGTTTAAAAACCTTGCAAATTTTACTGCTTTCTTTTTCATCCTCGCAGAGGCACATTTAATTCGGAACCCGCCCTCACACAGAGCAACACACACCACTTGCCTGTGGGTATGTCGTCACTTATGGTTTCAAGGAATTCGATAGAGGGATCCAGATGGGCCATTTCTAGGATGCCCTTTTTGTCCAGCCGCTGAGGCTCACTGAAATGGAAATAGCTGCTGAGCTTCTCCGCTTCTGCCCAAGACAGTCCTGGAACAAACAGATCCAAGAATTTGGCAGACTTACTCAGAATGTAGTTTCTTATGACTCCGTGGAAACGTTAAAAAGCAGATGAGCTAAGAGAGTGTCTCTGGAGAAGACTTTGAAGAACAGACCTTGAAAGCTGCGGTTAATGTACACTCTGCCTTCAGGAGTCTTTATGAAAGCACCACGTGGAGCCACAGATGCCTCCTGGTCAATGATACACACTGTGGCCGATAGCCTCTTCTCTTCACTCACTTTGACCTGCATGCAGATAATACTCTGTATGTTAAATAGTTATATATGTATATATAGAAATAACATAATTTTAAATCTACCAAAGCAGCGTATAGGGGATGCTAAGCGGTCTGAACGTACGGTGATTTCTTCCTGGACGGACTCTCCGCTCTCCACCTTTGTGCGCATCTCCCTGTGCTCGTACTCGAACGAGGGGTCACCCGTGAAGCGCACCTTCAGTGCACGCGTCTCAGCCAGCAGTTCTGCCGTCACAGGGGGCAACAAGTGCCATTCCACACAATTAAAGCTGGGGGAACAGCAGATAACCGAAAATAACCTTCAACACTTGTTGTAGGTTTAAATGTACAATAACACAAAAGTTATGAATGGCAGTACGTCTTACCTGTACAGCACTTTCTTATCTCTCATTTCGTCCTCTGTAACCCCTTGCGCTATAAAGTAGTCCCGATTTAGGCCTAAAATTTTGCCCCAGAAGAGAACACGACTGAAATTATAGTTCCTTTTTAGGATCAACAAAGATGTATGTAAGGCTGCCGTCTGCTCAGAGCTCAAAATTAATCCACTGCCAGAAACAAAGTTAACAGAATAACGCAAACTGTTTGCATCCATTGTAAATTCTTAGATACACCTGGAAAACCGTAATAAAATAGTATAGTATATACTTTGTTTCAATTTGTGTTGCCTAAAAAATCTTACAACGTACTCTACTTAAAGTATATCTTAAACCAAAACAGCTGACTGCACACTTCTCTTCAGTAAATTACATTTGAATCGACTAATTTTATTTGGATCGAAGCAGCTCTTTTGCACTTTCTCAGACGTTCTGTCTGGTTGCTAAGGTAAACGAATATCCCTTAGCAACGCAATTCCACAGCAACAGCTTTGCTATAGTGGGTTCTAAACTGTCAGTAAAAAATTTTACAGAATGCTTCTAAAATATGCAACTACATAAAACGGCTGTAAAAAATCTGAATGTAACATGTGAAAACTAACTCCAGCTGTTTGGTTTTAAATTAATTTCTCGGTTTTTTTTTTTTTTTTTGTTACAGACATCAATAGTTACAGTATAAAAACACCGGGAAAACAAACGGTTGCGAAATTTCGATTTCTCGTAATGTGCTTGCCTCATATATTTATACGGGCTAGTTTCCCTCTTCCAAAAACCGTGTGACTGTATTTATGAAACGTGGTATTTCACTAGGAAATGTCTCATCAGTAGATTAGCTTTGTACAAGTACACTATAATCGAAAATGAACGCATTTGGATAAGGTATGTGGCATGTGCACAGTTAAACAGCAGTGTGAATGCAGTACTGGTTAACATTATTGTTAACACTATTATACAGCATATATGATACCACTTTACAAAGAGTAAAAAATAGTGTCAGTGCATTGTTAACGTTTTAAACAACAACATTAGCAGTTGTATAGCACTGCAGAGTTATTTCAGTTATGTAAATGTTAATGTTTACATTATAAATTTTACATTTGTGATTTCACTGTGTGTATTCTGGTTGCACTTTTGTATTGATTACTTTTGACTGTTAACATATTGTTTACGTAACTTGTAAAGATTTAAAAATGAAAGTGAGTTCATTATTATTTATGTCCATTGAAGACAGAAATAATAATTATGAATTATTACACAATAATATTATTGATAATATAGTTATATTGACATAAGGTATAGATAACAATAATAAAGTAACAATAAATTAATTATCCACATAGAGGCAGCCGAGAAAGTCTCTAGGTGGCTTTGGATTAAAAGGGTGGATCCATGGATGAGTGCTGCTAGGGCACAAGCGGAGGCTTGATCAACCTCCGCTGGGTAGCCTGAGCGATGGTGTCAGATGTTTGAAAGACCTGAAACACCCGATGACCTCAGGTAACATCACTAATGATGTGCCCTAGTTTTTGCACCAGAAGGTGTTTTATGATAACAGCTTTTTTCAGAACTGGGGGTGTCTGGAGCTCATCCCAAGGCATGGTACGTCTTGGACAAGACTCTAACACACACATTATTGTTATTATGTTATTGTTTACTTTATTAACTGAGTTGTGAAATCATAAATACATCACTAGGCTATTAAACATCCTAACTACAGAGGTTTGTTTTAATGTCTTTTTTATGTATTCAGCATACTGTGTGAGCTACTCATATCACAAGCTGCCTGCCTGGATCCACTCATCCCCTGTCCTCCTACACAGGGCTATGGCCCTGTCAATAAAGTGCCAGCTAATTAACATGCTTGTGGCCTATCTATATACTATGGTAGCAGCTGTAGATGGTGGAGTCTGGAGCGAGAATAGTTAGTTGTAAGAGACACATAAATCACTACCACTGATCTCTCTCAGCTGAGTTCTTCTAAAACTTGCCCAACACTGTCATTCACTGTCATGGACATTTTTAAACCCTAGTTATTTATTTTTGTGCAATAAACTACAGTATTTATTTTTAAATAAATTTGATGTCATTTTTTTCTTTACTTCAGACACTGATGTGAATGTTCTCTTCAGTGATATTGTATGGACCCAAAATGGACCCAGTACACAATCCATGTAATGGATTAGCATACAAATGTGAAAGTCTCTAAACATAGTGGCTTTCACCACTGTGACTGTTGTGATACATGGCCTTCCCACAAAACAACTGAAAACCAGAGTGTGTGGTAGTATAAATTCCAACTTTCTTCACACCCATCTGTCAGACCTCAAGTTCATTACTACCACAATACCAGAAAAGTGGTCAACTTGCGACCTCTATGGGTAAACATTCCAGCACTGCAGTTCAATGTGGTTCTCACACACACCAGACACATAAATTTCAGAACTTAAAGACAGTACATTCCCTTACAACATTGGTCCCCACCAAACCAACCACAGAAATTCCACAGACTAGCCAATCTGAACTCCCTTGGCACATTAAAAATAAGCTTATATACACATAAGTTTTAAATGCTCAGCCTGGATATTGGAATACTGACAATTAAAGAAAAAAAAAACATTCAGAACACTGTTGACCAAAGTGCATAGACCACCATACACAAACCTCATACTCTTTCTATTGGAATATGCATACATAATATAATGCAGACAATGCAGTATGACAGCATACTTACATATTTTAAGTACTGAGATCACTGAGAGCAACACCGAGAGTGTTACTAAGAACTGCACTCAGTGCTGCACTGAATGTGTGACTGACAGCAACACTGAGAGCAGCAGTAACACCAGTAATAAAAGCAACACTGACAGTAACACTAAGAACAGCATATCACTGGGTATCACTGACAGGAACACAGAGAACAGCATTGAGAGTGACACTGAGAGCAACGCTGACAGCAGCACTGAAAACAGCATATCACTGGGTATCACTGAAAGGAACACTGAGAACAGAACTGACAGCAGCACTGAGAACAGCACTGACAGCAGCCCTGACAACAGCTCTGACAGCAGAACTGAGAGCAACACTGAGCATAACACTGAACATGTCACTGAAAACAGCACTGACAGCAGTACTGAGAACAGCACTTACAGCAGTACTGAGAACAGCACTGACAGCAGTACTGAGAACAGCACTTACAGCAGTACTCAGCGCGTCACTGAGAACAGCACTAACAACAGTACTGAGAGTGTCACTGAGAACAGCACCGACAGCAGTACTGAGAACAGCACTGACATCAGTATTGACAGCAGTACTGAGAACAGCACTGACATCAGTATTGACAGTAATACTGAGAACAGCACTGACAGCAATACTGAGAACAGCACTGACAGCAGTACTGAGAACAGCACTTACAGCAGTACTGAGAACAGCACTGATAGCTGTACTGAGAACAGCACTTACAGCAGTACTCAGCGCGTCACTGAGAACAGCACTAACAACAGTACTGAGAGTGTCACTGAGAACAGCACCGACAGCAGTACTGAGAACAGCACTGACAGCAGTATTGACAGTAATACTGAGAACAGCACTGACAGCAGTATTGACAGTAATACTGAGAACAGCACTGACAGCAGTACTGAGAACAGCACTTACAGCAGTACTGAGAACAGCACTGACAATAGTACTGAGAGCATCACTGAGAACAGCACTGACAGCATTACTTACAGCTGTACTTAGAGTGTCACTGAGAACAGCACTCACAACAGTTTTGAGAGCATCACTGCCAACAGCACTGACAGCAGTACTGAGAACAGCACTGATATCAGTACTGCCAGCTTCACTGAGAACAGTACTGACAGCATTACCTACAGCAGTACTGAAAGCATCACTGAGAACAGCACTGACAGCAGTACTGAGAACAGCACTGTCAACAACATTGAAACAGCTGTATTGAGAGTGTCAAAGAGAACAGCACTGACAGCTGTACTGAGAGCATCATTGAGAACAGCACTGACAACAATACCGATAACAGCACTGACAGCGGTACTGAGAGCATCACTGTCAATAGCACTGACAGCAGTACTGAGAACAGCACTCACAGCAGCACTCACTCAGAGTGTCACAGAGAACAGCAGTATCGAGAACAGCGCTGACAGCAATACTGAGGACAACACAGAGTTTCAATGAGAGCAGCAATGAGAGCAGATTCTTTGTGTGCATTGTCTAATTGCTGCTCAGAAACACGGAAAGCAGAAGATGAAAAGAAAGTTCAGAATGGATGTTTTTTTTCCATCAGTTTTTTATTTACTGCACAAAACAGTAAAATTGTGAAATCATAATCAAACAAAGCCAGATTTCATTAAAAACAGGGGTAAGTAGTAAACAGGAGTAAGTCTCACATGTCAAGATACTCAATAAATATAAATCGTTATATAACGGTCCAGACAGCACTTTGTGAGCTGAAATTCTACCTCATCCTCACACTCACACACAAACACAGCTTCACCCACTCCAGACTTTGATTGCATGGCAGTGCTTTGACATAGCTGTGTTGGGAATGGCCAGTGGTGTGGACAAAGAATTAAATGTAGGCTTAAAAAAAAACTGCGAAATAAATAAATAATGACAGTTGTGTCTGATCTGAAGTGAGAACTGGTTTGTTGCACATGCTGCCTTGTTGCTTCATTTAGAATAACAGAATCCTGAGAGCAGCTCTGCCCTCTGCAGGAACAAGCTGTTCATCGCGCCTACCCCAGATGACTCTTATAGACCCATTGTTCCAGGGCTGCAGCCACACAATCTGACTGTTTTGTTCTAGCCTCTCTCCAATTACTGTACCAATACCACCACAAAACATCATCTTCTTCTTTTTCTTTCGGCTGCTCCCTCTAGGGGTTGCCACAGCAAATCATCCTGTTCCATTCCAACCTGTTCTCTGCAGCTTCCACTGTCACCTCAACCTCTTTCATGTCCTCCCTCACTACATCCATGAACCTCCTCTTTGGCCTTCCTCTTCTCCTCCTGTCTGGCAGATCCATCCTCAGCATTCTTTTCCCTGTATTCTTCTTACTCTGCACATGTCCAAACCATCTAAGTCGTGCCTCTCTCACTTTGTCTCCAAACCATCCTACATGTGCTGTCCCCCTAATATGCTCATTTTTAATCCTGTGCAATCTCATCACTCCCAGTGAAAACCTCAGCATCTTCAACTCTGCTACCTCCAACTCTGCCTCCTGTCTCTTCGTCAGTGCCACTGTCTCCAGCCCATACAACATAGTTGGTCTCACTGCTGTCCTGTAAACCTTCCCTTTCACTCTTGCAGTTACCCTTCTATTGCAGATCACTCCAAACACTCTTCTCCACCCACTTCATCCTGCCTGTACTCTCTTCTTAACTTCTCTACTACACTCCCCATTACTTTGAATGGTAAACTTGTTCACCTTCGGTACCTCTGTTCCTTGCAATTGTACCATTCCACCACCCTCTCTCTCACTTACACACATGTACTCTGTCTTGATCCTACTGACTAACATTCCCCTTCTCTCCAGTGCATAACTCTACCTTTCCAGGTTAATTTCCGCCTGCTCTCTACTTTTGCTAGAAATCATGTTGCTGCCGCAAACGTCAGTGTTTGTCCATCGTAGTCCATGAAGACCTTGGCATCATCATGATAATTTGTAGTGTGTGCGTAGGTGATTTGACAATTGGGGCTCGAAATATCCTGCTGCATGTTGGACAGGTGTATGTAGGCATTCCTGGTGCCAACCCAGCGATTCTGGACTTGCGTAGCTCACGCTTTCTCTCTGCAGCAGCTGTGTGCTTTGAGTCGTAGACTTCGCATCCTGTGTGAATGAGACCACGCCATTTGCTAAGGTCTTGCGCTAGCATCTCCCAATTGTCCGTAGCAATGTCCAGCGATTTCAGGGAAGCCTTCAGACAGTCCTTGAACCGTTTCTTCTGTCCTCCATGTGAACACTTTCCGGCTGAAAGTTCCCCAAAGAGGAGCTGCTTAGGTATGTGCTCTTCCGGCATGCAAATAACATGGCCTACCCACCGAGTCTGTGCTCTCACCAGGATTGTGTGGACCGATGATAGATTAGTTCTGGACAGTACCTCAGTATCTGGCACTCTGTCTTGCCATCTGATGCGCAATATTCTGCAAAGACAGGACACATGGAATTGATTGAGCTCCTTCGCATGCCTTTGATATACAGTCCACGGCTTTGTAGACTTTCAGTTTGGTGACACTGCTGATACCTCGACGTTCCCATACAGTGGAGCGAAACCTACCAAAAACGGCGCTGGCCTTTGCAATCCTGTGGTTAACTTCTGCATCAATAGTCACTGCATGAGTGAGGGTGCTACCAAGGTAAGTGAACTGGTCCACTGCTTGTAGTTTCTGTCCGTTGATCATAACGGTTCTGTGTATGATCCACGAGGAGCAGACTGGAGCATGACTTCCATCTTCTGAGTGTTGATAGTCAGCCCGAAGTTGTTGCAAGCAACTGAAAAATTATCCAGCATAGTTTGCATCTCCAGATGTGAACCAGCAAGTAGGGCGCAGTTGTCGGCAAAGAGTAGGTCCCTCAAGACAGTCTCCTTCACTTTGGTAATGGCTTGAAGTCTCCACAGGTTGAATAACTGTCCATCCATCTTGTACCTGAGATTGACACCCCCGCTGCTGTCCTGAAAGGCATTGTTCAGTATAGCTGTGAACATCATGCTGAACAAGGTGGGTGCGAGCACACAACCCTGCTTTATGCCATTGACGACAGGAAATGCTTGAGAACAGTTGCCACCATCCAGCACTCTGCCCATCATCCCATCATGGAATTGATGAACCATCCTGATAAATTTGGGAGGACAGCCAAATTTCGACCTGATCCGTCAAAGACCTTGCCGGCTAACTGTGTCAAAGGCTTTCGTGAGGTCAACAAACACTATGTAGAGCTCCTGATTTTGTTCCTGACATTGTTCCTGAACTTGACGAGCGGAAAATATCATGTCAGTGGTTCCATGTGCCTCCCAGAAGCCGCATTGTGATTCAGGAAGTAGACCCCTCTCGAGATGAGTAGTCAGACGGTTGAGCATGACTCTTGCAAGGATCTTCCTAGTGACAGACAGCAGAGAGATTCCTCTATGATTGTCACAAACTTGGCGATTACCCTTTTGCTTATAGATGTGCACGATGAAGGCATCCTTTAGGCTCTGAGGTATGTATCCCTGGTCTCAAAATGACTGAAACAATTCTGTGAGCTTTTCTGTGAGTGCAGGACCTCCAGCTTTGTAGATCTCTGCAGGTATGGCATCTGGTCCTGGAGATTTACCACTGGATAGTTGACATATTGCTGTTGTAACCACAGCTGGTGTCAGTGCGTCATCCATGGTGCTGTTGACAGTTACCTGGGGAAGTCTGTCTATCGCGGCATCACTGACTGATGATGGTCGGTTAACAACAGATTCAAAATGCTCAGCCCAGCGGTCTAGGATCTGATTCTTCTCCGTAATAAGAGTTGTGCCATCCACGTCCAGGAGAGGGGAACTCTTGATAGGCTGAGGTCCACAGAGTGATTTTAGGGCACTGTAAAAACGTTTCATATCATTACTGTCAGCATAGGCCTGTATCTCGTCTGCACAACCAGGAATCCTGCATCTGATACAATTTGCGCTGGACTTGCCTGCAAACATGTGTAAAGGCATGTTTCTTGGCAGTTGATGGGGGGTCATGCTGATGGTTACAGTGAAGGTGATGTTTTTCCTCCAGCGTGGCCCGTATCTCCACATTGTTTTCGTCAAACCAGTCCTGCTGTTTACGAATAGATTGCCCAAGTATCTTCAGTGCAAATGAGTGGACAGCATCCTTGAAGTCTTTCCAGTCATCCTCAGCTCTGTTGTAGACAAGTCATTTGGACCTTTAGGTCCTCAGTAAATGCCGAGGCAGTGCCGGAATTCCTTAGCCTGGTCACATTGAGCCTCACCATAATTGTACTCCCTTGTGGTCGCCTCTTGGGTCTAATATGAAGCATCATTTTGGAGACAATGAGCCTATGATCTGTCCATCAGTCAGCACCACACATCGCTTTAGTCACTCGGACATCCTGCTGATCTCTCCTCCTAATAATGACATAGTCGATCAGATGCCAGTGTTTGGAGCGGGGGTGCATCCAAAAGGTCTTGTTGCGAGTCGGCAGATGGAAGGTTGTATTGGTGATGAGAAGATCATGTGCTGCACAGGTCTTTAGCAATTGTAGTCCAATACTGTTACATTGACCAACTCCATGTCTCCCAATCACTCTATGCCAGGTTGCAAACTCACGGCCAACTCTAGCAATGAAGTCTCCAAGCAACACCAGTTTATCAGTACTGCTCACGGTGGAAAGGAGGGCATCCAATTCCTCATAGAACCTGTCCTTTACCTCATCTGGATTGTTCATAGTAGGAGCATAGGCGCTGATTAACATGGCTTTACTTTTGTTCTGTAATGGGATCTGGAGCATCATAAGGCGGTCATTTACACCCTTAGGAAGACTAACGAGTTTCCAAACAAGATGGTTCTTAACAGCAAATCCAACTTCAGCTCTCACTAAACCGCTGGTTAGAGACATGGTGTGCATCTAAAAGCATAGCTTTTGTAAATAATTGGGATCTCTTCTGGGAGCGGCCTGGTTTTTATACTCGGGACGGTCTTCATCCTAACTGGAGAGGATCCTATATGCTTTCAAATAACAT
>JABJVR010006010.1:0-12905 GCA_025773905.1 Chitala chitala | reverse complement strand
CCCAGGAGGGGCTGGGCAGCCAGTCAACCTTGGGCCCCCAGAGGTTTTTTTTCTCCACACTGCAGAGTTTTTGGTTCATCTCCTCCGTTGCTGTCTGGCTTCACTCATTTGTATTGATTTCTTCAATTTTCTGTGTAAAGCGCTTTGAGGCATGCTGTTGCAAAAGGTGCTATGTAAAAATAAATTGAATTGAATTGAATTTCCACATCTGGTTTGAACTAATAAAGTGACCGCAAAGAATACGGTCCTCTGTTTGCACCAGTGCTATCCTGTTCGCTGTGAACTGGGTCGTGCATGTGACATTATTGCTGGAAACCTCCATAACATCCATAAATTGTAGAGCTAGTCATAATAATTAATTTACTATAATTAAGGATGATTTAGACTTGCATTTCAGTATGTTTCTATTAATGTTATGTTTTCTATGACTATAGTTATACGCGATATATGTGTGATTTAAAACCAGTTTAAATTTCAATCGTAATTTTTAAATTGAAATTCAAAAAAAGGAAATTTGAGCTTCTCACTTCCAATTACAGTAATGAAAAAAGGGAAAAGTCTAAAAAAAACTCACGCTTCTACAGTTGTGAAAATCTACATTTTATTTACTGTATAGTACAGTGATTTCAAAATACTGATGCACAGAGGATTATGGTTTTAACATTGTTACTTGACACGCTAAAATGACTAATGTTGAAAATTGTTGTAAAAAAGAGAACAAGCTAGACTTTCAGCAGTGTTACTTCCGTCATTATTCTTAGGTGACCATTCTAAGGCTGGTAAAATATTCTCGATCATAACGTAAATAAGATTTAATTTATGTGCGCAGACAACATACTTGTACACCGATCGGAAAAACGTACGATACAGCGAAACGTCGTTCTAACGGACTCGGTTGTTCCGGACATCGGATCTAACGGACACAACCTGGCCTAAAAGGGTGAATGTGAATATGCCATTTTCTAACTTGACTCTCTTTACTGTGTTCACTGTGTGGTCACGCGCAGCACACGTCGCGCATGTGTCACCGCGCAGCAGCCATATAAATAGCAACAGAGCGCGAGCGCTGCGGTACTGCAGTGCGTTCCACATACCGTACGCTGCTCGGCGGTGTGTTTGTGTCGCGCCCTTCACTGTGTCTTCTGTACGTGAGGAAACGGAGAAAAGAAAGCGTACTAACCTCAGTATGCGAAGCTGCGAAGTTGGAGCTAATTAAGAAGCTCGAGTCTGGGCTTTCCGTGGCCAAAGTGTGCGGTGAGTACGGCGTGAAGAAACAGTGAGTGATATTCGCAGGGGTGAGGAAAAGCTCTTAGCTTTTGGTTCAAAATTTAATGTTGATCCTTCTAAAGACAAGAAAGGTCATGTTCACACGCGTAAAAACATGAGAGTAAGTCAAAGTAAGGACCTGGAGGGAGCCGTTTACAAATGCCACGTGCAAGAGACGTCAGTGAACGTGAAAAAACATTTACATATATATTAAAATTGAATTACAGTACTATATATGTCTAAGTTATACGAAAACTGTGATTTTTACGACACAAAAACTATTTTTCAGTTATTTCGAACTGCCTCCCCCCTATTAGTCGGGGTTTCACGGTTCTTTTATTTTGACCAAACGTTTTTCCTTTGCAGCTGTTAATATCTGAAATTTTGATTGGCTCGTTAGCGAAGCTTTTGAAATACTCTGAAATCTGATTGGATACTCAACGGACCTGGGCCAATAGCGGAGCTCTGCAGCTGGGCATGTGCGTGTAAGTAAAGGTATGAAAGTCCGTCATTCATTTTTATTTAGAAAGGATCTCTCAGTTACTACCTTTCTCTAAAAATACACCATTATTAAACAATGTTTATTCGTTAACAGATTATCTAATATAATACTAACAAACGTGCTCTTATTGTTCCCTTGTGGGGAAAAGCAGTTAATTTAGATTGTTGTACTTGTTTGTGTTATTTACCAGACCGTAACCAAATTTCACACATCGGTTACGGTGGGAAAAACCCAAACTGGAAAAGGCAATAAAGGTCGCAAAACGGTAAGGCTTTGTCAGGCTTGCAAAGATTTCCCGTTTAGTCGGAGCGTTTTCTCTGAATAGCGTTCATAATGGCGAAACTTTATTTGTTGATACTTTAATTTCAGTTAATTAAAATGTGGTAACATTGAACGCAATGAAACCTGAGGTTTTCGTTCATTTAAAACGGAGAATTAGATGTCTGTGAATTGTGTGCCATCCTCCCCTGGGTTGGGTTGGCACCGCGTCCAGGGTGATATCCCCCGGGATAGGAGCCAGGCCCCCCGCCACCCTACACAGTATAAGCTACTTGGAAAAATTAATAAATGTATTTGTTATATTAGTCCAAGCAGCAAACGGGTTCAGTCGGACGTGGTTAGTAATACCGCCCTTTCCGTACATATAATAATTGTTGTAGTATATAGAAAAGGAATATTGTTTACGTGTCTGAAAAGGGCCCGGCTACTAAAACACAACGGGCCTCCAGCCTTGCCGATTTCTACCTGGTTTTTTTTTTTTTTTTAAATGATGCACACCCACTCCGGGTGCCTGATCCGGCCCGACCGCGACAGCCAAATCCATGCCGACTGTGCCACTGCAAACCCAGATTCGGCCCGTCTCTTACATGCACCGTGCAAGAACTGAGCCAATTCAAAAATATGACATTATTTAAGTACTTCCTCATCATAATAATTACTACTAAAATATCCCTCCACTTCAGTTTGTATTGTTCATCTTTAAACACTAATTTTCAACACACTGCTGCTTCGAGTTCATCACACAAGTTCAAATCTGAATTCGAGGAATTTAGAAATCTTCCAACCTTACTAATGTATTTCATGTAATTTTAATACCATACAAATGTCATTGATGCAGTTAAGGTGTATTTAAATACATGGCAAAACAACTTGTTGAAGCATGAATACATGTGTAGAAAGATCAAGAAGCAAGTTAAATCTCATACTTACTAGTGGTCAGAGCAATAGTCAAGCAAATGCAGAATTATGTCTAATAGTTTATTTAAACACGTTAATAATAAAACAATGATAATTAGTCAAAGTGAACTTTATTGTCAATCCAACCATGTAACAGTAGTTATATAGAGGATCGAAATTGCGTTTCCCCAAACTCCAATGTGCAAGTATTAATTAACCACTCAACATATAACATGATGGTTAAAAAAAGCACACAGATCAACAATAATCAAGTAAACACAACATGGACAGTGGGCATATACAGTATTATAGAATATTTACAGTGTGCCGGCAGTGTCGTCAGTTAGGTATATTACTGAGTGCAATAAAATAAATATATATATGCATGTAAACTTGTATGTTCTTGTGCATATAAAGAGCATGGTACTGGAATCTATGTATATGTGCATATAAGGAGCATTGTACAGGCATTGAGTTTAAATTGTTTTAACAATTGGTTGGTCTTTGTGGGTGTAGGGGTGATCATGTTGATGGAATTTTCTTGAGTGAGTTGAGTAGTCTGGTGGCCTGTGGGGAAAAAGCTGTTGCCGAGTCTGGTAGTCTTGCACCGCATGCTGCGTTAGCGTTTGCCGGATGGTAGGAGGAAGAACAGTTTGTGTGCTGGGTGGGTGGGGGTCTTTGATGATATTGATGGCTGTCTTGCAGCAGTGGGAAGGGTATAAGTCCTGAATGGATGGTTGGGCCGATCTGGTAATCTTCTCTGCTATCCTCACCACCCTTTGTAGGGCCTTCTGGTCAGCGACAGAGCAGCTGCCGTACCAGACTGAGAGGCTGCTGGTGGGGATGCTCTCAATAGCACCCCTGTAGAAGGTGGTGAGGGCAGAAGGGGGGAG
Organism: Chitala chitala; assembly: GCA_025773905.1. Lineage (NCBI taxonomy): Eukaryota > Metazoa > Chordata > Actinopteri > Osteoglossiformes > Notopteridae > Chitala > Chitala chitala. The sequence goes on along the minus strand of JABJVR010006010.1, from coordinate 9,068 downwards.
GTCTGCTCTCCTCATCCTGCTAAGGAAGTGGAGGCGTTGTTGTGTCTTCTTGACTAGGGAGGTGGTGTTGGTTGTCCATGTCAGGTCATCTGTGATATGCATCCCCAGGAACTTGGTGCTTTTCACAGACTCCACAGCACTGCCATTGATAGTGAGTGGGGTGTGGGACATGTGTTGCTTCCTGAAGTCCACAGTTATTTCTTTCATTTTGTTGACATTGAGTTGTAGGTTATTAATGTCACATCAGCTGATGAGTTGATGTACCTCCTCTCTGTAGGCTGTCGTCATCATCACTGATGAGGCCCACCACTGTTGTGTCATCTGCAAACTTGATGATGTAGTTCGAATTGTGTCTGGCATAACAGTCATGTGTCATTGGTGTGAACAGTAGAGGGCTCAGTACACATCCCTGGGGGACCCCAGTGTTTATGATGGTGGTCTCTGAGGAGTTTTTGCCAACTCTTACAGTCTGCGGTCTGTCAGTAAGAAAGTCTAGTAACCAGTTGCATAGTGGGGTGCTGATGCCTATTTCGCTGAGTTTATTCACCAGGTATTGGGGGATGACTGTGTTGAAGGCGGAGCTGAAATCGATGAACAGCATCCTCACGTAACTGTTTTTGTTTTCCAGATGAGCCAGGCCTAGGTGAAGTGCTGTTGCTATGGCATTGTCAGTGGAGCACTTGGGATGGTATGCAAACTGAAGTGGGTCAAGTGTAGTGGGGAGACTGGATGTTATATGGGCCTTGACTAACCTTTCAAAGCACTTCATCATGATGGGAGTGAGTGCTATGGGCCGGTAGTCGTTCAGTGTTGAGGCTGTGGACTTCTTGGGTAGCGGTGGCTTTGAAGCATGCTGGTATGATGGCTTGGCTCAGAGAGGTGTTGAAGATGTCTGTGAGAACATCTGTAAGTGAGTCAGCACAGTCTCTAAGCACACGCCCAGGTACGTTGTCAGGACCTGCAGCTTTCCTGGGGTTCACCATGAGTAGTGTCCTCCACACGTCAGCTGGGTCCAGGTCAAGTGTTTCATTGTCCAAGCAGAGAGGGACTTTTGTTGGTGTGGTGGTGTTGTTTTCCTCAAACCGGATGAAGATGATGTTAAGTGAGTTGAGGAAGTCTGTGTTGTCCTCGCACGGTGGGGGTGGTGGCCTGTAGTCAGTGACTGACTGGATGACTTGCCACAGGCATCTGGGGTCTTTTGTGATTTGATTTTCTGTCTGTAGGCATGCTTGGCTGCTCTCGCGCCCTGGTTCAAGTTGGCCCTGGCAGATCTGAGGGCGTCTTTGTCGCTGGACTTGAAGGCAGTATTCCGTGGTCTCAGGAGCTCACATACCTCCCTGGTGAACCAGGGTTTTTCGTTGGCCCTCATGGTGATGTTCTTGATGACGGTCATGTCCTCAGTGCATTTGGATATGTATCCTGTCACAGACTCAGTGTATTCTGTTAGGTTGACATGCTGGTTGGTAGTGGCAGCCTCTTTTAAAAACAGTCCAGTCTGTGCAGTCAAAGCAGTCCTGGAGAGCTGAGGTAGCACCCTCTGGCCATGCTGTGATCTGCTTCACAGATGGCTTGCTCCTGGTTAATAGTGGTCTGTAACCAGGAATTAGCATAACAAAGAGATGGTCCGAGTTCCCCGGGTGGGGAACAGCTCTGTATGCTTGTTTGATGTTGGTGTAAATCTGATCAAGAGTGTTCTCTCCCCTGGTCGCAAAGTTCACATTTGTGATAATGTGGAAGTACTGTCTTCAGTTTGGCCTGATTGAAATCGCCAGTGATTATGTAAACAGAGTCAGGGTTAGAGTTTTGCACTGAACTGACAGACTGATACAGTGTAGACAGTGCGTCCTTTGTGTTCGCACTGGGTGGAATGTACACAGCTGTGATGTTGATGGCTGTGAATCCTCTTGGCATGTAGAATGGTCGGCATTTAAGTGTTAGAAATTCTATATCCTCAGAACAGTGACTTGAGACAATTTCAGCATTTGTACACCAGTTGTTATTGACGAAGATACATACACCACCTCCCCGAGATTTTCCGCTGAGAGCGTGACTCCTATCCGCCCGGAGTGTTGTTGGTCCATCCACCTGAGTGGCGTTGTCCGGACCAGTGTGGTTAAGCCACGTCTCTGTGAGGATGATGGCGCTGCAGTCTCTCACCTTTCTTTGTGTAGTTAAATCCAGTCTGAGGTAATCCATTTTGTTTTCCAGTGAACGAACGTTGGATAGCAGAATAGAAGGAAGCGCGGGTCTGTAGGGGTTAGCTTTTAGCCTGGCGCTGATACCCGCTCGACTGCCCCGCTTCCTAGGTCTGGCGCACCGCTTGCGATGCATGCTAGGTCTCTCAAACCGCTTGCGCCGCCTCCAGTGTTGACTGGTGGAGGGAGGGGAGTCCGCTGCCTTGCAAGACCCTGGGTCTTGCCGGTGTAGAATGCTTAGCTCGCAGAGTGTTTCGAGTTCCAAAGCCAATGTTACTCCAGAAAAAATGTATATAAAACAATGCTAATATTATGCTACATAGATATCATATATAATTGTATTAAAATTATACCAAAATTCAACAGAATTTTAATTCACTGCAGCAGCTCAATGTAAACAAGTGTTTATCATGATTGGGTGACATTTATAGATCTATTGATGCAGGGACTGGTGCTCCCATATGTTAATTATCAATATAATGGTTGATAATTATGGACCAAGTTATTTAGAAATATTGATATAAATTCAGTTATTTATCGACATAGTCCAAGTTCGGACATTTTGTAAAATGTAGATAAAAACAAAATGCGCTGATTTACAAATCCTTCTTGACATTTATTCAACAGAATACAGCACAGAGACAACAAATTTAAAAATACAACTGTATTGCATTTTGTAAAATTATTATGAATTTGATAGCTGCCACACGTGAAAAAGGTTGGGACAGATGTGCGAAAACCATGAAAAGGTTAAAAGAAAAAAAGCTGACTGAAACATTTCACAGGTAAACAGGTTAATTGGTAACAGGTAATAATGAAAAATGCATTTTTGAAAGGCTTAATCCTTCAAAAGTAAAGATGGGGAGAGGTTTGCCACTTTGGGCACAGCTGCATGACAAAATAGTTGGTCGGTTTAAGAATAATGTTGCTCAACATGCAGTTGAGAGAATTTTAGGTCTGGCAGCATCTACAGTCCATAACGTTATCAAAATCTTCAAAGAATTTGGTAACATCCATGCGTAAAGGCCAAGGATGAAAGCCAACACTAAATGCACATGATCTTCAATTCTTTCAGTGGCACTGCATTCAAGCCATACATAAACAACATCCAGAAATGCCGACAACTTTTCTGGGCCCAAGTTCATCTGAGATGGACTACTGTGAAGTGGAGAAGTGTGCTGTGGTCTGACGAGTCCACATTTCGGGCCTGTTTTGAACATATTGGCTGTTCTGTCCTCAGGGCAAAAGGACCACCCTGATTTTCATCAAGGAGATGTTCAAAAGCCAGGATCAGTGATGGTATGGGGATGTGTTGGTGCCCACGGCGTGGGTAACAAGCACGTGTGAGGGTTTCCATTTCTCTGGTCCAAGTGGTACAGACTGTTTGCTGTGAACATGGCGTTATAAGGCCTGCCCCTTGGTTCTACTATGGCCCAAATATTAAAGATTTATCAAGTCCAACCAAGATGTTATGACAATAATAATCATTTTCCACGTGAAGCTGCCCATACACTTTTAGAATATGGAATGCATATATGAATACGTCGTTCCAGGAAACGAAGGTGAGGGTTGAGTCTAATGTGTGAAGGGGTTTAATACAAAACACTGGGTACTGGTACATAGACTTCAGAAACAAGGTAAATCACAGGTATCATAACAAGGCCGATAGATCTTCAGCAAACACAAGGGTTACTTACAACAACTGGCAAAGGACTAAGACAAACACAAGGTTTAAATAAGGATGGAACGACGTAATCACGTGTAATAACCAAAAACCTGCGAGTGTTTTCAGTTCCAAATAAGCACAGCAAGCTGCAAATCAGGATACACTTCCAATAAAAAACCAAAAAAGCTCATAATTCTTTGTCGGTGTTCAGGGAAAGTGTGGCTCGGGAACGGTTCTGTGTGCCAGTGTCCGAACAGCATAACTGCTGTTTAGTGTAGTTGTTTTGCATTAAACAATAGCCAGACCTGTTTTTGTGATTGGAAAATGAAGATGGAAATGTTTGATGCAGACCACCATGTTAATGAAGAAGAGTGGAGTCATGAGAAAAGAGCATCAGGTACACAACTAAAACCACAAACGGATCCTCCAAACATAATGGTACATACAGACACAAGCAGGTGGACAGGTTAAGGTAACAGAATACAGAACCATACACGGGGTAATTTCTGTAAATTCATGAAGGACGTAATGGGCAGTATGGAATAATGGTGACATTGGTAGTGGAATTCATTAGACAGTGTGGTTGTATGTTTTCAAAATCCAGGAGCTTTCTGCCTTCTCTATGGTCCAGGAGAGGTTGTCCTGAGAGCTCAGACGGCTGAAGCTGCAGCACATCTGCATTCTGTACAGGTGAGTTCTGTGTCTCCCTGGTAATACAGGCAAACAACATGACGTTTTCAAAACGTGCTTCGCTTGTTCCCTTTCTGTTCAGACACAGTAAGCTCAGCGGTGACATGGAGCGCAGACCTTCCCGGCTAAGTGATGGAGACGTGAAGGAAGAGAAGCAGGACATCCTGATATCTGATGTTGCATGGATCACAAAGAACAGTCCTGACAAGGTAAAGCAGACGTGTGCTGATGTGCGCTCTTCTTACCTTTTGTACTCCTCTTTCCTCTTTGGGCAGCCTGCCTTGTTTTGGTACAATCCAGGTAAGAGCATGAGACCTCTTTTTCTGGAATCATGGTAATCGCTTTGAGCTGTCATGTTTTACCCAGTGTGGCACCACAAGTGTTTGTTGTCTGACAGTGCTGTTACTTGGGAACTTGTGTTCTTGCAGACAGCTGAGAGTGCAGCATGGTGCAGTCTTCATGAGAAGGTGAAAGAAGAATTGGAATATAAAGAGGAGAAAAAGGATGTTCCACTTCTCATGGATGATACTGATGAGAATCGCAGAGGGGGAGCTAAACTGAGAGCCACATCTGAAAATCCAGGTAATTACAGACCATCCAACAGAAAGCTCCCTCAAAAAATTTGAACTGAACTGTCAATTTTGGCGTGTCACTGAAGTAGTAAAAAGTACAAAATAACTTTGTTTTCAAAGCGCTGGATACGTAACGGTAGTTATGAACCCACATCTAGTGTACGTGTGTTAAGAAAGGAGAGCCATAGCTTATTTGGTATTAGAGTCCATGTTATTTACGTGATTATAACCACAGGTGCTACTAATTGTTTTTAGTTAATGAAAACAGCACTAAAGCAATGTAATAAAAACTGCACACCTGAACTTGGTTTACAACAAGTTAAAATAATATTTCTCATAAACCAAGTTTCATACACAAGGTCATAAGTGCAGCTCTTTATTGTATTGCTTTAGTGTTCTTTTAATTAACTAAGTACTTACCAAAGTTAAATGGCCATTCACATTCAAAGCTTTTGAAACCTAGATAAAAATTAAAAAGAACTTTAATATAGAAAAATAGAAAAAAATTATTTTTTTTTATTACGGTACAAGCTGTGATTCGTGTTAGGATAGAATTGCTGGTTAAATGGTTAATGTTTGTACTTACATGCCAGGTTGGTCAGTTTGTAAACAGAAAAAAAATCAGACCTGTATTGTCAGTGATGATTCTAACCAAAAGTGATGTGATATTGTACCCATATCGGCCATCCCTACATGTTATAAATCCTGTAAATTCTATCTTGTTTTTATAGTAATGTTAGTGTGTGAAAGGGAGTACAGGTAGTCTCCGAATTACGATGGAGATGCATTCCGACGACCCCATTGTAACTTGAAAATATCGTAAATCGAGACGTGGCCAAAACACCAAAAACAAAGAAAAAGTACACACTCTAACACTGAGTCAGCTGAACTCTGTTGATCATTGGCAAGAGTGAGGCATCTCAGAAGGCAGGAGATGCGTACATCCCGGCAGCATCCCAACGTATCGTATCGCATACGCTGCTACGTTTGCCTGCCGCACGAAACTTAAAATATTGTTACAATTTTGTTGTATTGCTATCGGCATCGTAAGATCGAAAAATCACAAGTCGAACCATCGTAACTCATGGACCATCTTTATTTCTTTTTGAAATTTTGTATAGAAATGTTAACTTCATTGTCATGTATTTCTCATGAATAAATTTACTCCAATCTTCTGTTTCCACCAGGGGGCAGCGTGTATAAATCATCTCAAGTGTTCTCCTGTTCTCAGTGCACCTTGTCATACCCAGCAGAGATTTACCTCCAAACTCACCTCAGGACCAGCCACCCTGAGAAGTATGCCAGAGTACTGAGAGCTGGATCTGCCCACACATCTCAGCATCAGTCAAGTTGTACAGACCCCATTGTGGTACAGTCCAGTGCTGATGTACCTACTACTGTTAAAGAAGCACGGCGTGGTTGTCAAAAAGCTTACCACTGTTCTGAGTGTGGGAAGAGCTTCAGCCACTTAACGAGCCTAAAACTACACAGGCAAATTCATACAGGAAAGAAAGGTCATCACTGTACTGAGTGTGGGAAGAGCTTCAGCCGGTTAACGATCCTAAATACACACAAGAAAATTCATACAGGAGAGAAACCTTTTCACTGTACTGAGTGTGGAAAGAGCTTCAGGTACATAACAAACCTAAAATCGCACCACCAGACTCACACAGGAGAGAGACCTTACCAGTGTTCTGAGTGTGGTAAGAGCTTCAGGTTGTTAGCAAACCTAAAAGGACACCAGCGGACTCACACAGGAGAGAGACCGTACTACTGTACTGAGTGTGGGAAGAGCTTCAGGTACTTAGCAAACCTAAAAGGACACCAGCGGACTCACACAGGAGAGAGACCTTACCAGTGTTCTGAGTGTGGGAAGAGCTTCAGGCAGTTAGAAAACCTAAAAGCACACCAGCGGACTCACACAGGAGAGAGACCTTACCAGTGTTCTGAGTGTGGGAAGAGCTTTGGTCAGTTGGGAAACTTAAACACACACCATCAGACTCACACAGGAGAGAAACCTTACTATTGTACTGAGTGTGGGAGGAGCTTCAGGCAGTTAGCAGACCTAAAAGGACACCAGCTGACTCACACAGGAGAGAGACCGTACCACTGTTCTCAGTGTGGGAAGAGCTTCATTTGGTTAACATACCTCAACAAACACAACCGGATTCACACAGGAGAGAAACCTTACCAGTGTTCTCAGTGTGAAAAGAGCTTCTGTTGGTTAGGATCCTTAAAAAGACACCAGCGGATTCACACAGGAGAGAGACCTTACCACTGTTCTCAGTGTGGGAAGAGCTTCAGTCAGTTAGCAAACCTAATGTCACACCAGCGAATTCACACAGGAGAGAGACCTTACCAGTGTTCTCAGTGTGGGAAGACGTTCAGTCGGTCAACGCACCTAAAATTACACCAGCGGACTCATACAGGATAGAGAACTTACCACTGAAAAACTCTTCAGGAATGCATGAATCCAGTTTTATTTGAATGTTCACTTCAATTCAGTTCAGTTTTTATGTAGGGCCTTTTATAACAAGTTGCCTCAAAGCCCTTTACAGGAAGAAATTATAGACATGACATAATTAACACCACTCTTTGAACTGCCACCCTAAAGTGGTGGAGGGGTTTGAGTGCCTAAATGACCCTAGGAGCCATGTTGCCGGGGCCTAAATACCCCTGATAGGGTCTCCCAAGGCAAATAGGTCGTAGGTGATGGGTCAACGTAAGAGAAGTTCATAAACCCCTTAAGAAAAGAAAAATAACAAGGACCGTTACATTGCCCGTATTGGCGTTACCGGGGCCCCACCCTGGAGCCAGGCCTGGTTTTGGGGCACGCAGGCTAGCGCCTGGTAGCTGGGTCAGCGCTCACGGGACCTGGCTGGGCTCAGCCCGAAACAGCGATGTGGACCCAACTTCCTGTAGGCCCACCACCTGCAGGAAGGAGCATACGGGGCTGATGCATTGTGGATTCGGTGGCAGTCCTGGGGGGAGGCCTTGGCGATCCAATCCCTGGACAAAGAATCCGGCTATGTTCCCCCTGAAGAGCTGGAGGAGGTGTCTGGGAAGAGGGAAGTCTGGTTGTCTCTGCTTAGACTGCTGTCCCCGCGACCCAGCCCTGCATAAGCGGCAAAGATGGATGGAGATAATTAACAGCAGGTGGATGATTGACGTTGAAGATATGGAGTATATGTATTAGTCAGCTCTGTTATATGTACAATGCTTGACCTTACATGTTAACCTGTCCACACTGTTTTGTGTTGTTTAAACAGATATTATCAGTTAACAGAAGTAGGATCTAATTCAGTCCTGTTGGCAAAACGCTGTATTTTTGTCTTTCCGACGCATTGACATTCTCATGCATAAATTTTCAGGCAACCTTTGGGCTTGTTTTGGGCTTGTTTTCTAGTGACAGTGAATCAGCGGTGGCACGTTACTGACACCTGTTGAGCAAAGCTAGCATTCTTCAACAGAACAAAAGCCTTCGTCCTGAACTGTGGAGAGATATTACACTATAATGTTAAAGCGATAACATTCCTGAAAGTTCCTCTGAATGGCCTTGTAGTTCAGTGCCTATAAGCAACAATTTTATGCTATACAGTGGAACCTTGGATTGCGAGCATAATTAGTTCCGCGACAGTGCTCATAACCAAAACACTTGTATATCAAAGCGAATTTTCCTATATGGAAATAATGTAAAGTCGGATGATCCGTTTCACACACCCAAAAATATTCATATAAAAATAATTTTTAATGGTATTTTATGGACAAATTATTGTCCCTAATATTGGAAACAACTGATTAATACACAATATAAAGTAAAAATAAAACAAATTAACCTGCACTTTACCTTTGGAAAGAGTCGTGGCTGGAGGATTTCGCTGAAATGTGACATTGACTGTATTGTCGTTAAACAGATTCGCCGTTCGTGCTGCTACAGCCTTATTC
>JABJVR010006009.1:0-12906 GCA_025773905.1 Chitala chitala | reverse complement strand
ATGTGCTCTGGGATGGGCTCCAGGTTTCCCCGTGACCCTCACCAGGAATAAGCGGTTAAGATAATGGATGGATGGTTACTGGGTTTATAATGTAAAAGATTAAAACAGTGTCACCTTAGCCCTGTAATAAACATTGTTGCAATGTGTCATCTAGTGTGCAAGGTTGCCTCTGTTTTAGTTGTTGCTGTTTATTTATTGTTTCTGCTCATTTTATATGTTTTTGTACTGGATTGTATGCGTTGAAAAACATCCTTGAATGACAAATTTTATGTATAAATAAAACTTAGTACAATAAAAACACATTCTGAATTGTTACTGGCACAACAAAGATTATAGCAAGTATTTCTTCTTCAATACTTCAAAAGGGTTGCCGTGACAACATCTCCAGTACTACATCAGTCTCTAAATGTACAAGAGAAATAGGCAGCCTAATAGTCCAGTAAGCAAAGACATCTTTTTACAGATGGCCTAAATTACAACGAATCCTAACTGTGATTATTCCAGGCTGCTTGAGGAATGGTTGCTACGCATACACACTAGTAACTATGGGAACTGTGAGCCATCACTCTGAATCGCAGATTTGTTATAAAATGAAATATATGGAACTATGGTAATTAAATACAGTGTCACGCCCAGCACCTGTAGTGACTCGCCTTGGCCAGTAGGTGCGGCTGTTTCTTCTTTTTCACCACACATTCACAGTCCTCTGCACTTGAGGATTCTTAGTTAATTGTATGCTCACTATCACCTGTGTCACATTACCTGCTCCTCTCTATTTAAACCCTGTGTTTGTCTGTTGTCCTTTACCAGTTGTTGAGACTTGTGTTCTCTGTAGTTCCCTTGGCCTTGTGATAGCGATAATCCCTGTGTTCTTTACCTTGTTCCTTACAGTCTATGTATCTGTACCCTGTTCATTGTATTAAACCCTTTGCACATTAGACTCAACGCTTTCCTTTGTGCCTCCATTTGCAGAGCGTTACATACGGCACATACTGTGCTGTGGTTGTTTTAATTTCAGGTCCAGGTCATAGTAAAAAGGACAACATACATTTTACTAAAACACATATTTGGAACAAATGAGGCCCACTTGCTGTATATTTATACTCTTAAAGTATTTAAGATTTATTCTGCACAAATCACATTTTTGTACAGTGCACAAAACTGAAAAATGTCACAGGGTGTCTTGAAATTTTTTTCAAACTCTTGTGATTTACACTTACACGTTTTTTTTTTTATTTCTTTATAATTTTGCCAGCACTCAGATCGCACACTCACACTAAAGACCTCAGAACTGGAAAAGTTAGCAAAACCAGGAACATGTTGACAGCACAAGGTTTCAGGGCCTTCATGAATAAGCTCAGAACACGTAAGAGTTCTTTTCAGCTTACTTTGACTCTGCTACATTTGGTAAACTTTGAAGCCTTTGCCATACAGGGACCATCTTTCTGTTTCTTACTGCTCCACTGTGAAAGCACATCTGACCACTTTGGGACATTGACCCTCATTGAGAGTGAAGTACACTGTTCACCTTCCATTTTATCTAAAAAGAGAAGAAAATAAGCCTCCAATTTCTGATGATACACCTATAGCCACGCTTGACTGACTATGGTGTTGAAGGGAGGCTGTATGCAGAATGCTCCAATGTCGTCTCAGCTGAAGCCCTTGTGTTCTGTACTGCACACATAACCTACTACTTGCTATCATATTCTGATACTGTATGCTATCGTGCCTGAAAATACTTTCAATTTATTAAATGTGTGCAATCCCATCACACCAAATTTCTGGTACTTTTTCAGTGTAGCATGTTGTAAAAGCATCCCTAGCATCCTAACATTAATGCTGGTTTATGTACTTGACCCTACCCTCCTGCTGATGAGCTAACTTTTGAGAAAGAGCTTCTGATACTGCAGTTGTCAAAAAAAAAAAAACATGATGACCTTTTTGTACAAAACACAAAATGACAAATGCCTCAGTGTAGTTCAATAAAATGTTCTCTTTGACTTGATCTAGTAAAACTAACAAAAGTCACAAAGGCATAATTAAAGAAATAATAAAAGTTGCAAGTCCTGGTATTTGTCACTGCTCACCTGGTGCTTCTATACTTACAATAAACATCTGCAAACACTGAAAGACCCAGTTCCTGGAATCCCTCCAGAAACAGCAAAATATGAATCACCATAATTACAGGATGCATTTAGGCAGGTTATAAATTAATCCTCAGCCGTAAAGCACTTACGGCAGGAACTTGTAGTGTCATCAGCTATTTAGCAATTGCTCGCACCCATGGCCAAAGGAGCACTGTACGTGTGACCAGAGCTCAACCGGCACTGTCCTCACACTACCGCACTCGTCCTCTTCTAGCTGATTTGGACACGATTACATTCGCCGGAGTGCCCATTACCGCTGCCGTCACCTCTGGACAGCGCATGTGGGTAAACATCACAGGGCATCAGAGGGAGGTGTGATTATGGTGGTCTGATTACCTTGGGCTTTTAACTGCTCAACGAGGCCAGAGACCAGCAAGAGAACGCAGTCAGGAAATGGCTCCGCTGTGAACAGCTAATTAGATTTGTAGTTCGGGTCATCAGTCATGTCTTTAATTGAATCGCAGCACCACTCTGTAAAACAACTGCACTTAATGCCTTCAACCCTCCTACAGGGAAGCCGATAATACTTTCAGATAATGTACTGTATAATTCTGTTCTAAGGTGACAGCAGTTCTAACAAATCTTGAACTGAAAAAGACATGTAACCACTACCTCACCTATAGCACAGTAACTAAATATTTCTTAATAACATGACCAGCATGTTCTTTATTGCCCCACCTTCCCACCATTACCGTATTTATCCTAATTGATGCTCCTGATCAAATAAATGCACCCCCAGCAGGCATGTGCGTGCTGAAAACAGTACAGAATGATTCCACTTTTATGTAGGCAATTTTAACTCAGAGGAGAATAACATTTGTGGTGCATCCGTATGAGTTATTTTAATTTCTGTTTAAATGGACAAGTTCACATACATATACTGAGACTAATAATTAATTGACAAGGTAGAATCTGCCATAGATTTAATCAGCGGCACCTTTAATCTTTAAATGCAGCTTAATTAAAAACACATTTCTAAAATCCTAACAATGCATTTTAAGCTACTATCATAAACATTGCTGACAGTGTTCAATGGCAGTTTACAGTTACAGAAATAACGTCATTAAAATGTGATTATGGGGCAAGCAACACCTTCCCAGTTTGAAACAAATGTTGTGTTTTTCAGTCAAACCCTTCATGTTAATATTTTAACATATTTATCAAAAATCATAAATCATATTTATATCATTTTCAGATATTAGACTTCAGCATAATTTTAGCTGAAGCAGACATGCCCACTCCGTAATTTGCATCTTGCCAAGGTGAGTTATTTAGTATAAATACGGTATCTGCAAAAACTGTGTAGTTAGCAGCTGTCCATCTTATTGGTGAAACTCAGCCAATGCCCTTACACATACAAAACATGGTATAATATGGCATATTGCTGACTTGTCAGAAACATATAACGGTTGGTAGTCCAATAGAGGCTTTTAGCTTCCATACTATGTATCCACACAAAATACCAAATCCCTCATTATAGAAACATGACTGCATTGTACACTACCTTATTAATTCTCCCTTGATGGGACTGAACCTTCTTCTGAAAGAGTATAAATCCTTTTTGCCCTTGTTTCCTGTTCCCTATTAGTCCATCCATGATAGACAGGAGGATAGTGCTGTGTCCTCTGGCGGATAATTTCACAAAAAGGCTAAAAAAACCTCTCAAAAAGCCCATCTTGAAGTTTTCTCACCAGTCATTGACTTATATATCTCGTGTATTTCAATACGTCAGGCTGTCTGCACTTCAGTCAACCTACTTGTTAAGCCATGTGTTCTACATCTCAGCAGGTACACATAAACCTGTTTCAAAAACTGTGTATCTGTACTTATTTTCACAGATATGATGTTGAAATTGAAAGTACAGATCTTATGTTGGACGTGAGAAGTTGTAGGTTTGGCTACATATCATTTGAATTCTAGGGCTTTCCATTTTTTGCTAACTTTTGTAATAAATTGAAGTATTATAGCCTTCACTATGACAGCTATACAGCTTTTTTGTGAATTTCAGTTTTGGAGAAACTTTATAAGTTAATAACATTTCAGACATTTTCCTTTTGCTCAAAAAAATCTACTGCTAGTTTGCTGTCATTAAAATCTGCACCTGAGCGTATTCTGCTTTGTAAATTTTCATATATAAAGTGTTTGTCTTAAAAATTTCAAGTAAATGTACTTAATTTATTCAAATGGATTCAGAATGTCATGTTGAATCCACATTACTTGAATAAAGTTCCTTTAGGCAGAACATTTTAAATAAATGGTTTCCATTATTTTCTGAGTATAATCAACTAATTAGAATTTACAGTGTGTTAAACCTTTGAAAATGACAAAGCTTGTGAAACTTTATTTTGTCAACGCTTGCTGCCCCGTGGATTTTACGGACTAAAATGGCCCTTAACACTAATGTGGCTTTATTGGCTCTTTTAAAAGGCTTAAACTCATTGTTTATGATTAAATACTGTCCTCTGAAATATGGTTCAATCATATCTTTTATATTCGCATCTTTAGCTTTTTATCCCACCAACACTGCGTCTCCAGATCCTCAATGCCAGTGTTTGCTTACCCAGGCTGTACATCTGGTGGTTCCCATGTATTCTCTGATGAATAGCCTAATAAGTAGCTATCGAACCCACTGCTGTGACCCGATATTTCGCGGCATTTACAGCTGTTAGCTAAATGACCTTTCAATCTGCACATGAGAAACTTGATTTACCTGTCAGTGTAAATGAGTAAGCAGAAAAGCTAAACTCACTGTGTTGGTTTTAGCAGCCTGTTTAATAAATGAAAAAAGATAATGTATCTCCATTTGTAAGTAATCTGCTCGGCGTTCTTTCTTCTCATAAGCTCCTATAATAAAACCTGAAAACTTTTCACATAATCTTTTTTAAAATTGTCAATATACTCTTCTTGGTGACAACTCCAGTGAGTTTGAATACCAGTTTGTTAAATGTTGTTATAGATGCTTAAAGCAGCTGTCATCTGAGTTCATTTGTTATTATTATTTGCAAACCATATCTTTCTTTATACAGACATGGTATAGCCACAATTCATAATAATTCTAGTGCTAAATCTCAATTCAATTAAATTTATTTTGATATAGTACCTTTCACAATAAGTTTCACAGTGCATTACAAAAAGAAATTACACATAATACAGAATTAACATCAGGCAGATGATTGAGGTTGAAGATAAAGCCAGACAACAACGAAGGAGAGGAACCTAAAGCTCCACAGTGCGGAGAAAGAAAACCTCTGGGAGCCTAAGGTTGACTGGCTGCCCAGCCCCTACAGAATACGTAGTTGAAAATAAAGACTATGAATGTATGTAGTGTTATGGAGTCCTTTTGTACTCCAGATGTGGGAACAGGTCTCTTCAGGCTCAAGACATTCCTTGGGCGAAGACCCCATCCGGGGGGCCGTGGGGGAGACACTCTGTGTCAGCAACTCTAATAAAGCGTCCTGCTCAGAATCACATTTGTAAAACAGCACTTATCCTGCAGAGGGTCCAACAGTGCCCAGTCTGTAGTCACTGCACTCAACACAAATCAAATTTCCACATATAAACTTCAGAACACAGAGCTCCTCATTAACTCAGTCAGTATTCCATCTAAAGGGGGCAGGATAATTTAACATTTAAAACAACATTTAACATCCATTAAGCCTTATTAGATCTATGCAAGTTTTAATTTTCTTTTAATTTCATTTCCATTTATTTACAGAAAGACTCAGCATAGCTTATTTTCAGCATGTTCCTGTCCTATGGTGTATAACAAGAGCAAGTATGATTAGGTACATTAAAAGTGGCACTAGAGAGAAATGGGAAATGAGAAGGACTCAAGAAAATAAAGAAGTTAAAAAGGCAAAGTAAAGGCAAGATTAAAGGAAACCTGCAGCGTTCATAATATATTTCCAAGAAACATAATTATGAGGCTTCAGTTTTATAATTCTAGAGACAATTCATGATGTTCCTTTATGCTATTTACAAGGTGAATAAATTTAGATTAGGATTATGTCTACATTTTTTTGGCTTGTCTAGTTTCCATGCTGTTTCTATCTTGTCTAGTTTCTTTAGTATTTAAGTCACTGGTCTTGTTCTCACCTTCATTCATCTTACTGATTGCACCTGGGTTTGGTATCTTCTTGCGGTTCTATTTAAGGGTTTCTGTGTATCATGTCTAGTGCAAGGTATTGTAGAGTGGTGTGAATAGTTACTGTGCATTCATTTTGGTAATCTGAGTGTTAGTCTTTTGCAGTTTGTCCGTGTAGTTAATCTCATGTTTTCTGTGTTTCTGTTTACCTGGTGTTCACCGGCTCAGTCTGCCTATCTGTAATTGCCCTAGTGTTGCTCATGTGTCTTGTTTAGCCTTAGTTCTTGTGTCCTGTATTTGTTGTTAATAAATAAAATAAATAAATAATAATATAATAACCTGGCCAAAAGTGGAGGTAGAGGCCACTGACATCAAGACTAGGAAGCGACTCACAATGCATGGAGGGTTTCACCCCAAATCCAGCATCCTGAGACTGTACATTAAGTGGAAGGAAGGAGGCCAAGGACTAGTGAGCATCAGAGCCACTATCCAGGATGAAACAGCAAAGATCCATGAGTACATCAGGAAGATGGCCTCAAGTGATGATGTGCTTAGTGAATACTTTAGTTAGCAGAAACCCAAGGAAATGGAAAAAGAAGATGAGAAAGAACCATTATGGAAGGATAAACCCCTGCATAGTATGTACCACTGGCAGATAGAGGAAGTGGCTGATATCAAAAAACCGTAGCAGTAGCTGCCTGAGGTATTCACTAAGCACATCATCACTCAGTCCCATGAAATGTTTGATAATTACATAATCCTATATACAGTAAAGTTTACAGTGTTTTATTGACATTTGCATTTTTGAATGGATTTGGTATAGATCATCTTATTTTATAAAAAAAATGGAAAACAGCTTTTTGTTACAAAATTTTAGCATTGTGACTATTTTAATTCCTTTTGAGAATTGAGGTACTGCAATATACGTATAGACTAACACTGTGCACTTTGCTTTCAAATCAATTAAGGTAATCTGAGACACAATGACAATAACCACTACATTACACTTACAAGGCAACAGATTAATGGTATTTTCAAAAACATTTACAGGAAAAATAAAAAAAAAAAAAACCTATTGTAGTACAACACACTGCAGTTGAATTTCAAAGCAGCTTCAAGGGTTTCATTTTCAGACTCTTCAGTAGAAGCCAATTAAAGCTACAGACAGAAAAGCATTGATTTTAAGCAATGATGTGGCAAGTGCAAACAAGTCAGAGTAGCTGCTTATAAAATGAGCTGTACGGTTTACAGCAAGGCCAACAGCAGTTTGTCCTAGCACACTGCCGGAGAATGATAAAGCACTCTGGATGGGCGCTGGGAGCCCCTTATGAGTGCCCCGGTTATTATCTAACACAATACCCTCACTTAGCTGGTCAGCTGAGCACACTGTGATTACAGCAGCATCCATTCCACTTTACAGTGTGTTGCACTGCCCTTGCCACATACTGGTCACTGTAGCTGTTCTGCTGCAATGCTGTCTCCCCTTTAACCTGTTATAACACTTTCTTTTTACCCCGAAGTGATAAATTCCCTTGCACCTTCTTGAAGTACACAACAGCTGACCCCTTTCTTATAAACCATGGTTATCTTTTCTTTGATATTACTTGATGCTGTATTTTATGTGGTAAATAAAAGATATATAATTTATATTAACTAATAATATAATATAATAATCCACTCTGGGTTTACCATTTATTTAAAAATTCTCACTTCTGTGTAATGCTGAGCTAACGGCTACAAAGTAATAGTACTCCGAATTTATCACATATCATACCTAAATGGAAGAACACATGTAGCGCTTAGATCAGTAAGGATATTTTTCTGAAAGACTTTCTGAATGAAATATGTGTGAGAGATATAAAGGGATATACAGAGGTATACAAGTGGAGGACTCAGGTAAAAAATATATATATATTTTATGAAAATTAGCATTTTGTTATTGTGAAATGCAAGAATCTTTGCTTAATTAATTGATTTGGGCCTTCCTTTTTGAAAGGCAAAAACAAGAAAAACACAAAAAGAGAACAACAAAAAGAAAAAGTTAAAAGCATTATGAAGCAAAGGAAAGAAAATCTATTCAAGGATCAATGCTTTTCGCCCGGGGTTTGTAAGCATGGAGATCACTTCTCTCCTGGTCCACTACTTTCAAAAGTAAAATGGACGAGTCTCACGTTTATGTGTTCCGAGAGAGAGGTGACAGTCCTCATTAATTTGCCTGAGGGCTTTCTGCTGGCCTATGGGAGAAGCAGGACTATGCCCTCCTCAGGGAGAAGCAGGTACTGTAGAATGCTGAGATATATGGCAGCTTTATGATATGGGTTACAAGTTCCTGAAGACCAAAGTCATACATGAAACAAGATCTAAGCTGCCCGATTAACCTGGACTCTGGTTGTTCTCATACATACATGTCCATTCCCAGCATCTCAAATGAGGTTAAAAAATCCTGTGAAGTGAATGTGTGTGGGTGTGTAACCTCACTAGATCCTCCAGATCTGCTGCTTGCCTCAGAACAACTATCCTCTCCATGACACTTTGGCACATACATTGGGATGAGTTGCTGTTTTACTGAATTTAACTAGACGCATTGTGTGTAGAACTGTATTTGCAAACTGCATTTCTTATTGTGCCATGTGCATGTTGGAATGCCTGACAAGATATTTTAACTACCTTCAGTAATATTTGTTCAGGTGTAATGCTTCACCACTCTAGGGTAGGAATACGTGTTTAACATATATAGTTTGCAAATCCTGGTGGCGCCTTTTGCTATAGGTACCAATGTACACAGTTTTGTGTGTTGTGTCCTAATGCATGTTTTCAAATATCTATCCTTAAAACATCAGAAATAATTATCAGTGAGCGACTAGATATGCACTTAATTCATAACTCTGGAGATAAAGCATGTATCTAAAACACTCAACTTTTATTGAAGATTGCGGGTAAAAAGTCCTGGTTTTTGCAATTCATTTATCATAATTTAGCCAACGTCTAATTATGAAGACTTAATCATCTTAAAGATCACTGAAGGAAAGCGGTTCAGCTGAAGTTCATTAAATGCCATCCTATGAATTTGTGTGAAACGCACACTCTCTCGCCAAAACCTTCTTGTCATTGATATAAATATTTCTGGGAATATGTTTTTAACAGCTGAGGCTGTAAATTACTTTGGGAGTGACTTCAGTGGCAGGTATTGTCATTTGTCTTCCTACTAGCTGTTCCTCATTCCCTTCTTGATTGCCTGTAGCATTTTGTTTAACAGGCAGTATTGAAATCCTATGCACAAGGATTATTTGATTGTTCAAATTTTTTACAGTGCCCCATTAGCATCTTTGTGTGCGTGTTGTAAGACATTCACTGTGAACTGCAGACAGCTGCGAATGGCCCTCCTCGTAAGAAATGATACATTGATCCCGTCTTTGACCTTTAAGATGCACTGTAAAATGACATGTCTGTGATATACTCACACTTCTAAATAAAAGTTTGCGGATGTGAGCATGTCAAGGTTCTATAACGTAAAACTGTGGGTGTGAACTACACCTTCAAAATGTATTTGTGAATGTTTACTGTTTGTAAAATAACTGGCATTTAAAAGTAGTCTTAGAAAACTGCCAAATATTTCTTAAATGTACTGCAGATACACCTGATTAGAATTTGCTAAAATTTGAGAGCAAAATGAAAACCAAAAACTCGATTCACAACATAAATATTTTAGTAAATATGACAAAAAAACCACCTCAAAATATGTAGCACGTTAATGTCTCCATTACCAACACACAATAAAAAGTACAATAACTGTCTGTCTGCTGCTCTGCACAAGCCAGGTCTCAGAGCTGTATTTCTCACACACTGGTATATGAACATGAATATGACCCTTCTGTGGTCTTCTGCACAAATTACCTTCTTGCACATCTCCTCCATAGGAGCATGCAGAAACATCACTGGCTGTGCCCATGCCAAGACAAAAGTCAGGCCTGGCACTGCATTAAAACTTTTGGTTATGTATGTTGACGAGTTTGGGGAAAAGTGCATAAAGCTTTAAAATAAGCCCTCCATGGTGATCAGTGGTGAATGCCATGAGCGCAGGAGATGGAGGCGTTCATCGAGACTGCCTCAAGATACTGACACCTCCATTCATCACTGAGGCTTTGTGAAATGTTGACTGTCAAAGATGAGGAACAAAAAGCAAATGCTATTTAAAGCACTTTAATTCAGTTAAGCGAGGGCTTCAAACTGAAAACAAGAAAACAGCTTAACCTGAAGTAGAGATGGGCCTTGTGGGGAAGTCTCTGAATGTAGATCAGGGGGTCCTGGTGAGGCCCTCCTCTGCACTCCGTTCCATGCTGACTTTCTACCTACCATAGCCTTCTCAAGTAGGTACAATGGCCCAGCTGTGCCTAGCAGAACTTGACCAGGACAGCCTCATAAATGGCCTTGTCTCATCCAGCCTCGTAATCACCCTTGTGCATATGGAGTTCTAAGGCATATCAATAAAACGTATAATGTTTTTAGTCAGCATGACATATCATACAATTAACCAATTTTTTAATTCTTATTGATTTTATATTTGTTTTATTTGGGTGACCTATATTGACTACTAGAGAGATAAAATGCAATATTCAGTTTATTTAAAAAAATATATATTATTATATATTAATTAAAGTGGCTTCAAGACCCACTGCTGTTGCTGTCATAGTTGCTAGCCAGAGATTTCCACTTTTGTCACCGACGGCAATGTGATGTCAGCCTAAAAATACTCACTTTGTTTAACTGACAGCGTTCAAACCACAAGTGTTGCCTAAAGCATAATAGGTTGTGTTCGTTTCACATCCAGTTGATGCCGATGAGAACTGCTGGGCAAAGTGCAAATCATTAACATCCCATCAATGCAGTGACTGTGAGTCCTTTTCCACTGGCACCTTTCAGAGTGCAAACACAGCACAAGCCCCTCCCTTTTTTTGCATTTTTTCTTTCCCCCCCATCACATTCAAATTTCATTTCAACAAGCAAGTGCTCCTAATCTTCAATCAAAAACCATAGTGATGTAATGTCGCAAACATAGTGCAACCCCGATCGTAAGTATACAGAGCATCCAAAAGACAACGTGCGTCTCGTCTCCATGTGCACCGCTGTGACCGTCTCGCCAGGCAAATCCCATCAAAAGCAGGTCAGGAGATTGTTTACAGTCACCGAGGCAAACAGGAAACCAAATGATTAAACACATGATGTTCCTCTGTGAGGCCAGAACCATGAGAACAATAGAGGCTGGACTGAGGGCAGGTGCAGGAAGGCGATATTGTATTACACACTGCTAAACACAGCACGGTTTGCGTAACCTTAAAATAGTGCTCCTGATAAAATGAAGGATGAAAGCCGCACAGGACGGAAGCAGAGAATATTAAATGAAGAATACAGTATTATATATCAGTGGGTAATTATGAGTAACAACGTTATATCCGGGCTTGTCATTTAATTTCTTCAATGGTTGTGTCTGTAAATCTATGTATAAAAGCAAGTTGCTCCCAGATGGGGCTTTCTGTAATGTTGCTTAATGTCAAAAGACTACATTCTGCAGGTTAATGTGTCATTATACAATACAACAGCTGGCTTTTTATGTCAAATGTTGTATTTATATGTATTAAAAGTAACATTTATAGATTTATGGAGTTATATTGCATGTTTACAATTTGCATATGAATGAGCCACAGATGTAATCAAATACGTATAAGCAATGTGAACTCACTTATGTGGCAAAGAAAATGTGTGCTTTTAAAGAAAGTTTCCCACAATTTTAACATTGTAGGGTGCAACATGTTATACAAACGTACACCCTGTGAGTCACAAATTTTGTGAGTTACCTATTAAAAACTAATTGAGTGCCCCAGAGGGTTATTGGTCAGCTATGGTTGTGAGTTCAAATACAGGCCTCATTTCTGTGTTTTACGTTCTCTACCAGGCTGAGTTTCCCCTTACTGTTTAGTTGATCCAGCGATACCAGTTTGGTCCTGTAATGTATGTGTTTGTATGAGCCACCAAACCTATGCAGTGTGCCCTGTGTGCTCTGGTACACACTTCCTGAACTGGACAAGCAGTACCTGAGTGAACGCAGTTGCTTGTTTACATTTTTCCATAATTTTGTAACAGCGTCGAGGTGACACCTGCACACACGAGTGACCGCCCATGACTCTAAACCGAATAAATGTTTTGAAAAACAGAGGAATTAAAATGTGTGCTGAAAGGTTTAGAATGAGAACTACAATGTGGTGTTTATTTGTGGCTTAATTTAATGTCTACTATGGAAAAGGAAGAATACATCGGCATTTCTGTTTCTTTTAACATGGCTTAAGTTTTAAGGCGGTCCCTGAGTTATGAACAAGGCCCATTCCTAAGTCTGTCTTTAAGGCAAATTTGTAGGTAAGTCGGAACAGGTACACACGGATTTTATTTAGCATCAGTTTGATACATGTTCATCTTAGTATACAGCACATATTTTCCCTTTCCATAAATTCTAAAACATTTAAGAAATACTTTGAAAACATAGTGAAACCTCGTTCTAAAGGACTAATAGGTTAGGGAAGGCAGTCCGGAAAAACCAATTGTCCGGAATAACTGAAAAATAGTTTTTGTGTCGTAAAAATCACAGTTTTCGTATAACTTAGACATATATAGTACTGTAATTCA
>JABJVR010006007.1:0-12907 GCA_025773905.1 Chitala chitala | reverse complement strand
TCTCTCTCTCTCTCTCTCTCTCTCTCTCTATCTCTCTCTCTCTCTCTCTCTCTCTCTCTCTCTCTCTCTCTCTCTCTTCATCTATCCCCCCTGCTGTTATCTTGTTTATTCCAATGAGAAGGTTGTTAAAATAAATAGACTAAACTGTGGAGTGGTCTTCCACAAGGTGACACGCATGTCATGTTCGATATCCGATCTATTTCCTGAAACCCACCCATGGAGCAATTAGGGTTTCATGGACCCCAGGTTAAGAAGCCCTGCTTTAAGGTAACCTGTACATAAATTTTTATGAGTACAGTTGAGGTTCATTTCCATCAGCACATATGACAGTTCTGTATGTGACAGAAAAAAAAATCTGGTTTTGAGTTATCCTTCATAAAGCTTCTCCTCAACCAAAACACCACTAAATTTCTTCCAACCACTGCTACAACAAGATTACCATACATCCACACACAGATGGGTAAACAGTCAGACAGACAGACAGACAGACAGACAGACACACACACACACACACACACACACACATACATACAACAATGCCTGGTCTTTCTTAGTGCCATCCTCTGATGCCCCCTGTCAGATCTACCCGATGGACCTGTCAGTCCAGCTTCCCCCACTGAATCAGTCTGGCTGTGTCCAGAAAGTACAAATACCAAGCCAAGGCAGCGCATGTATCAGACCCTGACCATCCTTTGACTTAATTTGGGAAACAAAGCATCAAGCTTGTAATCACTAAGGCTTGTCTGATACAAAACTCATTATCAGGGCCACAGAATGTCCCAGAGCCTTGGTCTGAATTTTAATCCTATATACATACCCAAGTGTTTCACCAATAACAAGCTACTTCATAATTAACTGGGTAGGTATCCTGGAGATTTCATAAATAGCATGTTAATATAGCTGTTACCTTGAGGTTTGGGTAATTTCATTAGTACACAGTAATATTTTTTTGCTGAAACAAGTAACACGAAAGCAAGTAACAATACGTGGTAACATCAAAGTCAGATGATGCTAACAGCAGGTACCTGGTCACAATATGTAAGGAGAGACCCAGGGTGCATTACATTTATTTTGATTTTCTCCAGCTTCAAGAACAACATGACCCTGTAACCAGGAAGATTTTGGGAGGTTTTTGGGACCTCCATGTCAGTAAAATTATTCTGCAAAATATACATGAGGCAAAAGAAATAATATTCAGTGTCTAATTGCTGGAATCTTAAAGTGAAGCTGGTAAACCAAAAATAGCCATCGATTGGCAGGGCCTCAATACTTAGAACCTTCGTCATTGTGTCAAAAGGTTTGGACCACAAACTGGCAAGCTTAGGTCAGGTCCAAAATGTGGGTGAGGTCAGCTGGAGAGTCCAAACAGTCATCCCAACATATGATGTGGCAGGAAATGTATTATGTCTTATTTTGCATGAAGTACCTGACTGTACATGTTGAACAGTGTTAGAACTTGAAAGTTAAAAAGTAACTAATACTTTCTGGTTATATAAAACTTCTGTCTAGTTCGCTTACTGACAAATAATCAATATGAACGACGATTAAATAAATCTTCAGCAATTACGTATAATGAACATAAAATCATGTGTGTACACATGCACAGAAAAACAGAACACAATAACTTGACCTGAGCTGGCTCAGAGCTCTCCTTGAAGAGTTACATGCCCCAAGCACTTCATTCAGTAAACATCACCATATAATACATTAAATGTGTTCTTTACTCATTTCCTTGTCTTGAGATGTCATACCCATTAACCACTGAGAGAGGCAGGATCTACCCTGCTACAGCACATCAGAAACGCAACTGATTGTAGGCTTAGCATTTAATTACTTCAAATTTTTGAAGACTACCTTCTCCCACATCCTGGAAGACCCTCTTCATTAATTATATTCAGATTGTTAAGTCCTGGAAATATCTAATGAGCAACAAGTTAACATTCAGTTTTATACAGCAGATAAATGTTCCTGCAGAACAACATCACTTAGATGCAGAGTTTGTTGTAGGCCTATAAATGTTTGAAAACCTATAGTTATGTACAAAACTACTGCAGTTACAATGTACTAGTTCAGAATTTGGACGTTATCCATTTCTGGGAAGTATGAAATCTTATGTGACTGATTAATACAGATCAATAATTTTTTTTAAAAGGGCTGTGTTAAGGAAAAAGTTTTTGAAATGTTCACAGTCACACAGTGATATGAATGCTCTCATTCAGCACGGCTGGCAGCCATCATCTCATTAGGATTCAAACTGAATGGCATTTGCTTCCTTTAACACTTGTATCCCTTAATGAGATCTAAATGAAGCATCTACTGTCAGCCTGTCAAGTTTCTCTTTCTCTCTCTCTCTCTGTCTCTCTTTGTCTCCCCCCCCCCCCCCCATGCAGTTTGCATATCTAAAATCACTCAATGTAAAATGCATTACCAGAGCCTTGAGCTTTTTGGCCTTTTCTAATGATAATTTTCACAATATGACCAGACTACAAACACTCTGAGCCCTGAACAGACGACTCAGCCAAATATCCAGACTTTCTAGGTGAAACTAAATGTGCTTTAATGTTTCTCATAATGGCAAAATAGTCACTCTCTCCATGTTTTATCATTATGGAAAAATATAACCAATAACTACGTGTACAAAAACCACATAAATAGTAAAGCAATGCATCTCAGTCATTTAATAAGTGATTTATGTTTTACAAGAAACTTAATTGTAATCAATTCTAAATGTTTTTAACGGCATGTATTTTCTTCATTACACCAAATAAGCAACTGAAAAAAGATTGAATAAATACCATCTACTGTGGTGGGTTGGCGCCCCGCCCTGGGTGTCCCCTGCCCTGCGCCCTATGTGCTCTGGGATGGGCTCCAGGTTTCCCTGTGACCCTCACCAGGAATAAGTGGTTAAGATAATGGATGGATGGATGGATAAATACCATCTACATAAACCATGAGTAATGACAAAGAAAGGAAAGAAATTCAAGACAATTAATCTCCCTGTTCTCATAGTTGTATTATCCCAGCAAACAGAATGTTCCCAGAATGTTGCAAGAACGTCCAGAAAAGGCCATATTAAGACTAAATTTCTATGATTAAAAAAAATGTTTTCTTTGACTGTCCACAGGACATACATCTATTTAAATTGTAGTTTTCCCATCTCTACCATGCTCATTTCCTACTACTAGGTGTTCTTTCTGTTCTAATGTAGTCTATAGTTCTAGGTCTTACTGTCTCTTTTTTACTGCACCTCCAGCTGTATTAGTGTCTGCACCTGTCCTTATTTTCTCTTACTCTCCTATTTAAACTCCTCACTTTGCACAGTTCCTTGCTGGTTATCGTGTGTTCTAGTGCTGATATTGTCCAACTCCTCCTGCCTCCTTGTTTTTGTCAGTAAGTTTAATCCTACCTGTAACTCTGTGTTTTACTCTACTCTATTAACATCCTTCTCATGATTAGACTCCCCCGTACGTTCCTTTTCGGCTTGAGCCAGAGCATGACAACATAATACAATTATTTTGGTTTATCGCTATTAAAATCGACATATAGATTTGGACATGTCAGCTAGGTCACAATAACCATAACTGCTCATTTCCACATATGTAACACGTAAGACCTGCACATGCCTTCATGCTAAAATGACAAAATTTTCAACTAGTCTTTGGAAAATATTTCCCTTAAAATAAATATAATTTGATTATGTCATCCTAAAATTTGTATATGTCTGCATATGCATAAAGAGGTGCTTCAAAGAAAGGATATATAACCGTGTTGTTATCAAAATGCCATACCAAAAAAAACAAGTATAATTGAAAGTTTTACAGTTTGCCTCCTGGCTTTTATGAATATTGAATCATTAAAAGAGATAGCCATCAAAATGTCTTCAAACTGAAAGCTCATCAACTACCCAAGCAATAAAGTTGCCAAAGGCTAAGGGATAAAGTGACTGACAAAGCCACATGTCTGTAAGTAAATCAGCACATTTAGAAACAGTGATCTCTGATGGGAAACCCTTTGCAATCAACTCTAGGCATCACATGTACTGCCAAAACGTCCACTTTCTTCAGTTCAACTCTTTCATAGCTATAGAATGTTTCTCAATGGCTGCATGACAGAGCAAGTGTGAAAAGGCACCCCTCCCCACCAATGGGGGTCTTCCCATGTACGTGTGTGTGACAACAAAAAACAGATGCCTGAAGCCAAGGACCTGCAGCTGCCTTTTACCTTCTGATTTTGATGAAATGGTGAACATCTCAGTTGAACATGTCCCTTACCTTGCCATACAGTCAAATCTCATTATGTCAAAGTTGACGTGTCCTGATAACAATACCATACTATGTTTGTTAGACGTTTTATCCAGAGCAACTTACAACATTTCACATATATGCTGCAACAGTATTGGTTCTGTGCATTTAACCCATCCCCTGGGGGGAGCAGTGGGCAGCCACATGCGGCACCTGGGGAGCTAGTGCTGAGTGTCTCGCTCAAGAGCACACCTGGCTGGGCTGGGATTTGAACTGGGAGGCAACCTTAACATAGCACAAAAATACAGACAGAACATATACACTGATCAGCCATAACATTATGACTAATGTTGAGTAGGTTCCCCTTTTGCTGCCAAAACAGCTCTGACCCATGATGGCATGAACTCATCTACACCCCTGAAGGTATGCTGTGGTGTTTGGCACCAAGCCATCAATAGCAGATCCTATAAGTCCTGTAAGTTGCGAGATGGGGCCTCCATGGATTGGACTTTTTTTTTCAGCACATCCTACACATCAACACCTCAAACTCGTAATGTTTCTCAAGCCGTTCTTGAACCATTCTTGCAGCATGGCAAAGTGCCTTATTCTGCTGAAAGAGGCCACTGCCATCAGGGAATACCAATTCCATGAAGGGGTGTACTTACTTAGCAACAATGTTTAGGTAGCTGGTACGTGTCAAAGTAACATCCAAGGCTTCAAAGCAGAGCATTGCCCAAAGTATCACACTGCCTCCGCCAGCTTGCCTTCTTCCCATAGTGCATCCTGGTGCCATCTCTTCCTCAGGTAAGGGACACACATACCTGGCCATCCACATAATGTAAAATAAAACATGATTCATCAGACTAGGCCACCTTCTTTCATTGCTCTGTGTTCCAGTTCTGATGATTCCATGCCCATTGTAGGCACTTCGGCAGTGGACTTGGGTCAGCATGGCCACCCTGACTGGTCTGAAGACATGCAGCTCCATGCTTAGTTTTTCAGCAATTTGAGCTACAGTAGCTGTTCTATTGGATCTGACCACATGGGTCAGTCTTTGCTCCTCATGTGCATCAATGAGACTTGGCCACCATTTTGCTGGTTCTTCTTCCTTGGACCACTTTGGTAGGTCCTGACCACTGCAGACTGGGAACATCCCACAAAAACTGCAGTTTTGCAAGTTGCTCTGACCCAGTCGTCAAGACATCACAATTTGGCCGTTGTCAAAGTGTCTCAAATCCTTACCATTTTTTGGCTTCCAACACATCAACTTCAGGGGTAAAATGTTCACTTGCTGCCTAATATATCCCACCCACTGCCAGGTGCTGTTGTAAGGAGATAATCCATTTTATACAATTCACCTGACAGTGATCATAATGTTATGGCTGATCGGTGTCAATATACAAGTATTTCTTTTATATAAGAAAAGAAGAAAAAAGATCAGGGTTCAAAATAAACTTTATGGGCATTATGTGAAATTAATTATAAAAGAGTTCAACATATTGATTGTGAACTGTACTTTTTTGTATTTATGATAACATCCTGAAAGTTTTGCAATATTTCAGCAAACTTTTCCTCTTTTCTCTGAAGTGCCATTGTTCAAAATTACACCATTTATCACATCGCTCATGGTTCAGATAAACTTATACAGTATTTATAACTTCAGTGACATTGGGGGGCATACTATTGTGCCAGGCTTTAAAATACTGTGTAATTTTGGGCTGTAAGGTTGTGCCTTTTTCTTTTTAATAACGTGATTTTTTTCATCAACACCATTTTGTATGCAATATACAGCATATGTTTAGTTGTGCTTAGTCTGCTGTTTAGATTTCTCGCAGCCTTACCAGAAACAGACATACATGTCAGCAGCACAAATTTCCATTTATTGTATTCATCCGTTAAACAATAAGAGGTGCCATGAATCAGCTTGCTATTTCACACCACTTTTCACAGCTGATGATGTCAGCTGTGAAAAATGTAGATGCAAACACAGACACATGCAAACACACACAGACACATAGTTTGTTCCAGTTTAGTGTGATGCCACTTTTAAGGTGACTGAATGGCAGGGCTGCAAGCATAGGGGAACTGGTAATGTGGACATCCTGTTGAAAGGCCAGAACGACCATCCGACCTAGTGTGTGGACGACCGTCAGAGATACTTACCATAAAATAGATAATAGCATGCGCCCATTATTTTCAACCAAAATGGTTTGTACACCCTCCCCCTCCAGGACAACAAAATTCTGATTCAGAAGACATTTTATTTACAAATGGTAAATCCAGCACCCCCCCGCCCAATCTGAAATTTGACTCCAGGACTGTTTTCACATCCCAGTCTGTCCTTGCCTGTAAGTAATACGTTTTGAGCAGCTCTGGTGCTCCTGAAACCTCACAGCCTTAAGCCCTGTCTCCGAACGGTCTGCTCCATAAAGCTGGCACTGGAAACACGACTCATTGGTCCTTTGGGCAAATCTGTTGCTTACTGGCTTTTCAGGTGCAAAGGATCCCAGCCCGCACAGCGCCCTGCTTCTAGATATGGTTGGTGGTACAGTGGATGTGGTGAGTGTTTCAGTACTATGCTGAATATTTATGTGTAAGACATGATGTAATGGCTAGAAAGTGACATTTTCAGGAGGTACTCTGCTGGAATACAATGCATCAGGCCCATTCCTGCAGGTCAACCTTTGGTGTGGTATGTAGAATTCATGGCGTGAGGTGTCCTTTGGAAAGTCATTCAGTCATGCACATTATCGTTCAAATATCTTACCTCCTTTTCTTTTTCTTCATAGCATGAAGTACTTGGAGGGGAAAAGACTAAAATGCTGTGATTTGGTGCGATGCAGACCTCGGTGTTTATGCTGATGTGTCCTTTGAATCTGTATGAAATGGATGTGGAAGTTGAGTCATATCAACTGTACTTTCAACTACCTATTTCATCCATCCCAAGGAAGATCAATGCCTTTTCACATATCCATCAGGAGGGCCACACCTAACAAATACCCGTTTATTTCAGTCACTGGTCGTCATACGCAACAACCCCCTATTCTTAATGATTCTAACCTCACCTTTCTTACACTGATGAGTCTATACAGGAATGGGTGTGGCCAGCAACCCTGATAGGTATATAGTGATATAGTGATAGAATCTTCCCCACTTCCATCAGACTGAAGAAGCCTTTTGGTAAAAGGTTAAATGTTTCTGCATAAACGAGAAAGAAGTCCAGTTGGCATGACTCGACTTCCAGATAACCTCACCTGGATGACTGGGAATCTTCATAGATGTGTGTAATGGAGTTTATATTCAAGCTGAACTGTGTAAAATATTTATTCATTTAGCAGATGCTTTCAGCCAAAGACATTAACACAATTTCACATGCATGTTATAATGAGCTAGTGGTGGGTGTCACACTGAAGGACACGTTTGGTGGATGGGCTGGGATTTGAACCAGGTGATGGCTGTATCCTAGCTTAATATACTACCCATTGAGCCACCAACAGGTAGAACATCATCATAAAACAATATGGGAAAACTAAAAAGAAAAGTTTGTACTACACATACAATGAGAGGACTGCAGACATGAATGAGACACAAAATGAAATATATGTATTTAAAAACATGTCTGATATTTTATTGTATCCTAAAGCAATAACCTGGCCTATCAGCAGTTTCTAAAGATACTTGGGAAAAAAAAATCCAGAATCACTGAATTGCACATTCACATCATGTGCTTGCTTTAGCAAAACATTTTTCAGAGCTGAGAGGTTCAGATAAGAGTACCGGGCTAAATCTAAATATGTAGTGTACTTGACTGGTCTGAAAGTTATAGGAGGAACAGAGCCCGATGTCTTAATAAGGAAGGGAGACGACACTTTGATTAGAAATTGTGCTGAGTCACAGGGGCGATGCGTCAGATAACTTAGTGCATGTTTTTTCTTTTTTTGGTTTATTGCCTCTGCAGTTAGATCAGTCACTTACTTGACTTGTGCAGCCAGAATAGCTTCTATTGGATGGATAAAGTATAAAGTAATTTGTCAGCAAGGACAGGGTGTGGCCTTGGAATGGAGAAATCAGAGGAGTCAGACAGCTAGTTTTAAAGTTTCTGTCTTGTTCTGACTAGAGGAGGACATAATGAAGGGTGATGTGATGCCAGCTAAATAAAAAAAGGAATGCAGCATCAGCTGTAAGCAGAAGACTGAACACTTGCAATGTTTAATCACTGGGAAAATGATTAAAGGAAGTGGGGAGGAACAGAGAAGCTGGCTCACCAACCATCTGGTGCTGTCTGTTGACAATGTCTGTTCCAGCCCGTTGTAATGAACTGTAATGTGGCTGTATTGCTGTTAAACTGAGAACGTCATGGTGTGAAGACCATACTACCATAGTGCGTCCACAGTGATGGATTATGGCACAGTAAATGACCAAGAGGTAGCATTATACTGAACCAATTGCGTGACCTTGTCAGTGCAGCATTTTGAAAGATAAAAGGCTTCTGGTTCACATCTCATTGAATGATCCCAAGGACCAGCATAACATCAGCATCAGCCAGCCCATTAATTTCTCTTCTGATTGCTGAAATTCCATTCCACACTCATTGCCGTCAAAGCAGCTGTTGTTTTACAGCCTATTCAAAGCACAGACTTGCCAATGGGAACAGACAGATACCTTGTTGCTGGAAGGGTACCAATCATTGTAATTGTCATAACTCAAACAAACCTAGGTAACCGCTAAACATTTGTGTATGACACCTAAGACTGACTAAATCCTCACCAAAGAGAAATGTATTGTAATTTATTTGTTTTTTGATGTGTTAGAAAGATATAAAGAAACCTGCTGATAAAATTTTCGACTAAAAGTTGTCACCCAAAGACATATGAATCACATCCACTGAAACATTAGGCTAAATTTATAATTTTATATAGTTATAGGTGATATAAAAACAAAAGCATTAGTACAATGTTTTGAAGTCAGCAGTAGAATTAAGGTGTTCTATGAGGATGTTTTACAATTCAGCTCCTGGAGTGATGCAAAGTGGATCAGAGGCATACTGGGATGTGCTGATTGGACACCAACACTGGGGCCATTCTGTAAGATAGCATTTCAAGTGACAGAGAATGCAAACCAAGTTATAGATGAGTCTCAGACTAATGTGGGTCACCCACGGCACTTTCAGGCAGACGCTTGCAGTTATAGATTTACTCATCTGTGCTTTATAGCGTGTTGGATCACATTTTAAAGGGTCTCTGGAGTCATCAAAATACACAGAATAGTTTATTACTATGGATTGGCCTCTTACAATTCTTTTTGGTTTATTAGCCCTGTGGGGAATGGGGCTAGTGCAGCGCATGGCCTTTTCAGCTATGAAAATATACGATATGGTTATACACAAGGCTTCTTAGGAGCTACAGCAACGTAAACACACGAAACACCTGCCTTTGAACACAAGAGCGTTCTGAAGTGCTTCGTCTGAGAAGTGATTTGTTTTTATCTAACAATAGTTTCTAATTCGGCAATACTGTTCCGAGCTTGTCTCAACAGAGCACAAAGAACCAACTCAAAACTCAAATGATGGCTTTCCATTTTAACGTGAGTACTGTCACATCCTACGACAAGAGCACTGTTCTGCTCGTCCTCTATTCCACCAAGAATAATTACTTGTGAAATACAGAACACGTTTTCATGCTGCACGGCAGCAGATTAAGCTAAAACTCCCTGAATTTATCACATTTTCCTGGCTACATCCCATAGCCATTTCTTAAGAAATTTCAGGTTCTGAGATAAACTAAAAACACATTCATCAAATCTTCTGAAAGCAAACAAGGAACATACCTTCCTAATAACAACATAATTCCAGCCAATGTGTCAAGAAAACAATCTTCTCAGTTTTCCAATGGCTAGTATAAACAGGATTTAAAACTACTGCATTGTCTAAAACTTGTGTACATTTTATCAATAGTAAACAGGATTTTGTCATCCTTTAGATCACCATCAGAGGTGATATGCTTCAGCTTTAATTTAGCATGATATTTAAAAATGTCATTTATTAATACTCTTACCAACGGGCTAACAGCATCACCATGCATCCTAACGAGCCTAAACATTAAAACATTACATGAAACAGCCAACATACCAACATATTCAATAAGGCTTGATTAAAACAGAATTTGAAAAATGTAGGAAATCACCTGTTTTGGGATATTACAGAGGACTTAAAATACTTGTCATCAGCTCAACACTAACCATGACTTAACTGATGTCTGTTTGCTTCTGCTTTATAAGGTGATAGTTAAAAATAAATGAAAGGTTTCCAATGTTATATACTGTGGCCATCAAGTTTATGAGATAATATGCCATAAATAATAACCAGACTGCCAGGGTCAGGTTATCAGTACGTGCGTTTTGGTTACCTTTATGGTTGCTTTAACAGCACATTATGATTAGCCCCTCTTTAGCCAACTGTTCAGCAAAGCTCACATTTCACAGAATTTCCTAAACATCTTGCACTCTAGTTGCTGGCAGTTTTCATGTTGTTGTCATGAAATCTTCCTCGGCTCATTTGCGGGGTGGGAGGTCGTCCCGCTGGCCCAGAACGGCCTGCCCATGACCATCTGTCAAGCCACCTGAGACTTATTCATGTTGACATCCGCACCTCTTATGGCACAGCTGCCCATCCCTCATTTTCCACCCATAGCTTCTCTTCCCTTCTTCTCCTTGGACAGGCCTTTTCCAGGTTGTCTCAGTGATAGTGCACTATAATATTTATCAGCGATGTGCAAGTACGCTTAAAAAATTACATAAAGAATATCACAATGTATGAATTGATAAGAAACAAAATGTTGGTATAATTTATGACTAGTGAATTCAGTAAAATGGATGCTTTTGAACTTACAGTGTGTGTATAATCAGTGGTTAACGATATTGTCTGAGGTCATAGTGATGAAATATTAATACAATCTGAAGTCATTACAGTACACATGCAATACAAATAGTAAATACTACAGGAAGTACTGCATTTACAGTAATAGTATTGCACTGTATATAACAACAATATCAGGCCTAAGATAGAAGTATCCTTTGAAAGAGAAAATTCACTGAACAGTGCCTCTCTGTTTTATACAAATGCACGCATTAGAAAAAGGGGCTATGCTTTTCAAGAACCTTTCTTTTCATTTTCCACAATACAAATGCTGATACAGTACCTCTTAAGATTGTTACCATGGCTAACACATGTCTGTTAGAATCAGGTAGCTCAGTATTTCCTGTCCATTGTATATATGGTTCTTTATGCAGTAGGAATTAAAGGGAAGGTCTTTAACTTAACTCGGAATATGAGGCACACTGAAAAATAAATGGTTTTGACATACTGTGCCTGAAAACTGTAATTAGTCAACCCTAACCTCAATGAATCACAGCATGGTTTAGAATGTGTAAATGACTTGAAATGATATCTTTACCAAGGCAATGCTCCAGGCTTTTGAATGTAAACCTTTATGTCTACCAAATGTAGTCCTAAATGTGCTGTGTCACAGACACCTGTTTAGCCCAAATGATTGGTGACATAATAAAGAACAGACGGCCAATTTACAACTAACCAAATTTCAATCTCAAAATGAACATAATGCTGACCAAACTTGCTTGATTGAATGAACAATCATTATGTAAGGACCCCCCCCCCCCTCGAAACACGGAGGTATTACTACACCAAACATAGTCTATAATGTGCAGATCCTCATACATATTCTCCGTGAGAACATTTCGTGGTATCTCCATAGACTGACTGAAAACAGAAGTACAATAAAACAAGAAGGCCTTGCAGTTTTACCCATAAAGCTGTCATGCTCAGCTGAAAGAGAACACAACATGCCTGGTTTATTTTTTCAAGAAGCCTTTTTTTCACTCATTTGTTCAGTTTATTGATGGAATATTTCCTGTTTATTTAAGATCACTGTAACACTGTGTTTTAACCAGCGTTGAGCAGAGCTTTCATCTCAACATGTAAATAGCTATTAGCAAAAGACACTTTATGATGTTTTTCTGGTGAACTTAATTTTGGTTGCTTCATGTGTATGTTAATACCCTGTTCTGTGTGTTTTACAATCCTCAGCTTCTTAAAGAAAATATACAATTTCAATTTTAAAGTTCTTTAAAAAACGCAATGTGTAAATTAACCTGTGTAGACTGGCATGCCACAGGTCACTGTGTAAGTGTACAAAGCTTTCTAAATTTCCATCTCATGGAAAGAACAGCAAATGTTGTTATGAGAAAACGATATTTGTCAAATCCAAATTGACACTATTACATTGTTGAACTGAATTAACATTACACTGACAGTTATTCACATTTATACACTGTAAAACACAAATAGCAAATTTAAGGATTTATATTCACATTAATAAATGAAAGAGCCCAAAATGATCTCAATGTTTGATGTTAACAACCACTACTTAAAGTTTATATGAAGTACACTGGCGCAGGATGGCAGCACAGTTATGGCAGCTGGCAAATTAACAGCTCATGCTACACTGCCCTCTAGTGGAGCTAATTTAAAACTTCATCAGTAGTACAAGGCAACTGATACTAGGATTAGGATTAGGATTGAATTTTATTGATCCCACAGTGGGGAAATTCTCTTGTTACAGCAGTTTATAGGGAAGTGGGATTAAGGTGCA
>JABJVR010006006.1:0-12908 GCA_025773905.1 Chitala chitala | reverse complement strand
CCCCCCCCCCCCCCCCCCCCCCCCCCCCCCCCCCCCCCCCCCCCCCCCCCCCCCCCCCCCCCCCCCCCCCACAGGGAAGAATCAAAGTAAAGCTACCAGGGGAGAAAGCAGAAATATAACTCTTCCCACACTGTTAGGGGAGAGAGAGAAAACAGCGGCGTATGAGAATCTCTGTGCAAGGTCAATCAATCGAAGGATTTTGTGATAGAGAGCAGCTAATGGATTGGAAAGACACACAGAAGTGTTATGAATTTTTTACAAGGGCCCCTCTTCAGCCAAGGCCCACTTTAAATCAATGACAGCTCATTAGGGGGATCAATTATGCAAAATTTTAAACATTTAATAACAGATGATGAGGAGTTCCACCTCGGGGGGTGTCTTAGCCGCTGTCCTGTAATTACAGAGAAAGAAAGCACCTTGCAGCGGCCCTCACACACAACATTGAAAGCAGGAGCTAGCCAATCGTGTGTTTCATCACGTGTGCGCGGACGGATGACGGGCAAACGGTGCTGCCATGGAAAGTTCCACCCAAGTGGAACCATCACACATGCCTTTAACGAGTCAGCTTAACACAAAACGGAGTGTACTGTTAACATGCAACGCCCGACAGCAGAGCTCTCCGCTTCAACACACAGGCAGCCATCTTATCCTCCGAGATGTTAAGATCTGAGCCTCTGCACCTCCCCAGACGTGACGCAGCCGTTTGTTCTCAGGTTCTAGAGAGCCAGATGAGAGTAGTAAGACTTTGTTCAACCCCTGAACACCCGGCCCTGCTTCAAGTCATGGCTAATGAGCAGACTGCAAGTAGACAGCTTACTCAAGAGATGCGTTTGTGCAAAGGTTAAAGACCTCCAGTAATACGTAGCCTTTTCAGTCATTTTATTTTTTCTACAGTACAATTTTACTAAATACAAACACATACTGACCTTACAGAAATATGCCTGGCTGAAAAATTTAAGTATTCAGCTCTACCTAAATTCCACCTTTGTGTTCTTGGACTTTTGAAATCTGCAAAATAATTGTTTTAATGATGTAGTTTGTTTTATATTCCTTGACGTGCAAGATGTTGCTCAGCTGCAAATACATAAAAACAGTTTGGGCAACGTCTCATCTTGGAGGTACTGGTCTGCTGTGTGTGGTTTTGTGATTGGTTCAAACTGAAGTATCGTGGGCATTCCATGTCTTTCATTGTTTCTGTGCTCAACAACCTGGGCAAAATCATTGTGACAGCCAGCATGTGGTGGGCAGCGCTCTGTGAAACAGTGGAAAACATACTTCCCCTCTTCACAGCACTTTCTTCTCCATGCCAGTGGATCCCACCTGCTTCATCGTTTGAGTTTCTTTTCTAATTTCCCCTAGAAAAAAAAAATACATGTGACATGCATGGGCGGGGCCGCGACGATGAGGCCATCTGGGGGGGGGGGGGGCCTGAGACGAACCGTGCCGCACAGTGGCGTGCTCATTTTTTATTAACTGCTGTCGTACCTGGATCTGCCCTGCCGACAGCATGCTCCAGATGTTGCCTCTTCTCCCCGGAGTGCTCCTACCGACCCCTTCTACCCCCCCATCCAAAACCATGAACCGGCCTCTCAGGGCCACATGACAGACCGCACATCTGTCCTGCAGTTCAGCTCCTCGGTTGTTCTTCCTGCGCTCTGTAGCTGCTCCTCCGCCTCCCGCTGCCTTACCGAAAGCCACGCTCCCTCTCGCCGAAAGGCAAAACGGTCCTCCTCTCAAGTGAATCGAAAAAGGCAGAAGGGCACTTTGGTGCTGTGCAGTCACAGCTTCTGCGATTACACCTGTTTTTATCTGCTTCAAATGCAGCTTGGTGATTTCAGCTCACAGATACGATTCCACATTAGCAGCCTGATGTTCTCTGGTCACATGGAGGGTAAATGATTCCTTGTAAAGTCACTCTGCTGAAATTTAAAGTAGACTTTCAGTCCCTTTACTGTTGCCTGTGGCACCTTTGAGAAGCATGTTCAAATCATGCTGTAGTTTCACTTTGTCATATTGTGAATGTAAAGCTAGTATTAAGGCAAGGTCAGCTGTTATCAGAAGTTTATAAGAGTTATAGAAAATTAAAAGAACTGAAGTATGGGTGACCTGAGGGGGATTGGATTGAGCTCTACACATACGACATGCATAAAATTCTATTCATATCTGAGGGAATAAGGGAGGTGTGGTCTGCAATGTGATCAGGCGTACAGTATGTGAACAAACTTTCTATATAAGAAAAGCCGGTGTTCACGTGCTCGTGTGTGTGTGAGACTCTATGGATGGAAGCAGAATGGCAAAGCAAGAAAGATACACAGACTCCAACGCAGTGGCCTCCTTTGCAGATGTTTTGTAGACTGACGTTAAGGTCACGTGTTACCCACGCCCCCTTCGAACGGGTGGAGGATGGGATGAAGCTAGAACCTCACACATCGCTGCACCTGACAGGGGAGGCGACCCACAGCGCTGGGCCTAAATGTTCATGGACGGACGCATGTTAAGGAATCTTCCAAAGCTGTCTGTGGCGGCGGAAAATTCCCTGCTGTGATGCACATCTGCAGCATGCTGCCTTCCCCCGTCTCCTCAAGAAAATTCTGACCTCTGTAGCACTAATGGAAAGCCTGCTGATGCTCTCATTTTTGTCTCGCCCTCCTCCTTACAGGTGCACCTCCTGGAAGTGCTGGCTTCCACATTCAGGTGCCCATTTGACAGCAGAATGGGGCGATTTGGGGTTAGGTGCTCTGTGCCACCTGGCAAGAAGCTCTATAGGGCCTCCAGGACAGTGCCTTAAATTGACCTCATGAACAGTAAAGTGTCATATTTTCTTCACCGTAACAATGTTGTACAGTTACTCTATGTTATGGACAGCTGATTAATTGGCATGTGGGGCAAACGTGTCCAGGTACAGATGAGTAAGCTAAAGGTCCTGTTATAAGCGTGCAGAGAAACCTTTCGTAAGCCTTGCTTCCAAATTCCCTGTTCAACCAATACACTGGTATTAAATTAAACATACCTTACCTACTGAATTACTTCACATCTTTTCAGTGATAACGCCTATTTGCATTGGACTAGACCGCTGAAGGTTGTCTTCAGATGTTAGCAGGTTCTAACACAGTTATTTCTGTTACGAATAACAAAAGGTGAGGGCTAATGATTTTTTCAGTGTTTTTTCAGTGGAAGCTACTGATGATAGACACTAATTAAGAAGAATCTCCTTAGCATTCCCTGTTTAAGCAAACGAACAGGTGAAGAAAAAGCCTGAATATATGCAAACTGACTTGTTTTTATAACGGCACAAATTCCAGAACGAACTGCATATCTTTAACTTTGTCTGCAAACGGAACTGGATGAACGGCTCAAAGTAGATGGGTGGTGTGAAAAGGTCAGGCTGATTGAGCAATCGGGGCACAGGTCTGCACACATATGGTACATGCTCACGCACTGGACACGGACAGCGCTTCAGCATGCCACTCGGTGGACCCAAAACCAAACATCAGGAAGCCAAGCAAATCCACGAATGCAGTCGGGTCAGAACAGGCAGACGGTCGGCCAGGTACTGTCGCGTGCACCGAGACGTTCCACTGAGCAAAACAGCAGAAACGAACATATTTTGCTAAAATATCAGCCCGCGTCATAATTCATAGGGGACATTCAGTATTCCTGTACAGGAGCCAAGACAGCAGTCAGACTGAATATTGGCAAAAGAATAAAAGCACAGATATCTCCAATTATATTTGGTGGCAGTATTAGAGAGAAATCCTGATTTGGTTGCCAAGCGCACGCTTTCATCAGCACTGCTAACTAGATTGCATCTCCTCAAATGATTTGGAAGGTCTTGCCTCCAGAGTCTTATTTCCTACTAAGAACAGGGTTAGCTGCATGCCTCATATATTAGTGTGAAATACACATATGTAAATTTCACTTAAGATGTAATTCAGCCATGAAATATTAAGCGCCGGCAAAAGCCATAATTAAAAATAGAAGCAACGGCAGGCCTTTAAAAAGGCAGGGAGAAGACAAAGTAGGTCTTTAACCATATAAAACAGGGCCAGCTTCTACAAAGGGTTATTTATAGGAACACTATTCTTTAGCTCTTGGTATGATGCAGTAATATTTATTTTATATGATGGTTCTAGGTACACAGATCTCAGGCAATTCTAACAGTCACTTAAATCCTTGATCATTTATTTAGAAATCCAAGAGTAAAGATATGTTTGAGAATTAAACTTTCAAGCCGATTGGGATGTCTGCTACAAACATGGTAACATTTAAAAACAAGGGAAGCAAATTGAGGACTACAGTTATGCTAAAATATATTAAAGCAACTAAATTTTTTTTTACCTGTGAACTGCTAGATGACCTTTTTATGTTCATTTCTCAAACACTTAATGTTACACACTATTATAACTATAATTACCTAACAGATTTAATGTAGCCATTTTAGTCATTTTTAACTTTTTTGACCTCACAAAACATAATTGGATTATTTTTTGGTTTATTTAGACTTGGTCTGTTCACATTAATTATAGTTACTGATATATTTTTAGTTCAAAACTATGTCTCACCTTCATTGTACAATGGCAAAAAGTAATTTGTATATGGAAAAGAGAAAGAGTACAAAAAAAAACTATTAATAAAATACACATCTAGACATCAACATGTTTAGTTAACACCAGTTACACTATTTGGTGTCAGAGACCCTTCCATGCATTCAGTCTAAGTAATGATACATTCAGTTTGTTATTTGATTTTTTCTGTTTAAATAAATGGATGCATGGGGTATGGATTCATGCATTTATTTATTTATCAGATGCTTTTATCCAAAGCAACTTACAACATTTCACAAGTTACAGCAATATTGGTTCTCTGCATTTAACCCCTGGGGGGGGGGGGGCAGCAGGCAGCCACACGCAGCTCCCGGGGGGGGCTAGTGTTTCAGTGTCTTGCTCAAGTTTGCAGCTGACACCTGGGGTGGAAATTGAACCTGGAGACTTCCCCATCCCAGCCTACCAGTCAGTCTACCCATTGAGCCACCAGGCATAACTGTACCTCGTATCAGGGTATGGGACAGAATTCACATTGCTTCCCAACAAAGCACTAATATTTTTCAAAACTAGTTCTAAATAACAATCTGCTGGTCTTTTGCAGGGTCACGGCTGACTTGGAGCCTAACCAGGTGGCAAGTCAGAAAACATCCTGGATAGGGTGCCAACTCATTGCAGGGCAGTAGGCATGGATGTGATTTGAACCTGTCACCTATTGCCTATAAGAGCGATGCTTACCACTTGCCCAACATGCTTACTAGTTTTGAAAATATTACCTTTTTATTATGCAAGCTGTATACAAAGATATTTCATTTTTTTCTATGCTTTCTGAAGCAATAACAATGCAATTACATTTGAATTATGCAAATATGCATATGCAACCTTCAGGAAGAAGAGGATGGAATTGAGTTTTTAATGTCAAATGACAACTCTTTAATCTCAGGAGAAATAGAGCATTGTTTAACAAAGACATTGTAGCAAGTTCACAGTAAAACCATTTAAATGAATGGATTGTTTAATTATCAACAAGAACTAACTTTTTCAGAAGATTATAGTTGTTATTGATAAGTGTTTCAGATTGAGTAATCGTATACACACAGAAGTAGAAGCTGACCACGGACATTTATGCATCGATGCGCACGGTTCATGCAAACGTGGGCATAACAGTACGTGTATGAATACATGTGCATGAATGCATAATTCACATACAAAAACACACAAATGCAGGCATGGGCATACATGTACATAGAGGTAGACACACACACACACACACACAAATTCATATATATTTGTGTACAGACACCTAATGACACAAAAACATAGATAACACACACTGAATCACACTGTACATACACACACACACACACACACACACACACACACACAGATGTACACATGCATGCATGTGCACAGGGCAGTGATTAGCCACAGGAAGTGCTGAGAACTCCTGCCTCATTAGCAGAGCCCCCTGATCTTGTTTTTCTCTCGTGTCTTCCTAGTGCTTTGAAGTGCAAATGTTGCGACCCCCGTAGGGGGGCTGGTGGCCATGTCAGCGACATGCATGCCCCCAGGCCTGGTCAACAAATCGGGCCCCCGGCTGCCCCCGGCATCGCCCCTGGAGCGCCTCCCCTGAGGGCGGAGCTGGAGGGCGGGGGTCTCTGTGCTGCACTGTTACCCCCCCCCGCCACGCTGCCTCTACTCCCTCTGGCCTGCACCTTCCCTCGTTGAGGTCTTAACTCCAGCTGTCGGAGGGGGAGAGGTTTGCGGACTGAGGCTAGGCCTCGCCTTGTGTGCACCATCCCAGCCGCCCCTCTCCACCACCGCCCATCCCCTCCCCCACTGCTCATCCAGGAGCCAAGCGCCAAGCCAGAGCAGCAGCCCACAGGGTCGCCCCTTTCCAAATAAATTAAACTCCAGCAATTGTGGAAAATAGCAGAGGAAAGGAGAGCCGGCGTCGGCCCGGTTACGCTTTAATTAGCCAACTGGGCTTTGGAGGCCTTGAGAAACTGCAGTCTGATCCCCCTATTTAATCCCACTCTGACACAAACTAGTCTCTTCCCTCAGCAGAAACCCAGCCAATGTAAGGGGGGGGGGGTTCTCAAGGTCTACCTGTCAGAGGAACTAAATCTCTACTTTTCCCCCAAATATTGCCCCCCCCAAGCCCTTACTAATACATGATATTAATGGTCTCTTTCTTTTCCTTAAAGATTGTGAGGCAGCTTTCCGTGAAAGTACAATCAGGTAGCAATTTCAGCAGACTGAAAACATGGTGCATTAGGCAAACAGGCAGGAAATTCAGAGCTGCGTAATAAACTGTAATGTGAAACCGTTACACTAATTCTGGTTCCCTGCTAACACATGGAGTCTGAACACACACTTTTGTGACTTCCTTAATAGTGTGACCTCTGAAAATCTTCTAAGGTGTTTCTTTAAACCTATACAGTGAAGATGTGGGCTTGCATGAATCTGTCCAATATTGGCATAACAGTGTTACCTTCCATTGTATTATGTCTCCATTGAAGTGAGAAAGGAAATGGGGGGGCAAGGAGGCAACATTATCCATGAAAAAATAACGAAACAAAGGCCTTCTTAAACTGGAAGACAAGCGCACACATGTTCCTGAAGGCAGAGAAAGTCCACGTGTCATGACAAGCACGCTCCACAAGGTCCCCAAATTGGATTGTTGATGTGTCAAAGCACACTGCCCATTAAAGAAGGGGGTGGGGTGGGGGGGCATGGAACACGTCATCTCCAGGTGTGAAAAGCTGTCACCCTCATCCAGGCTGCTGTCTTCCCCCTTCCCGCATGAACCTTGCAAGGTGAAATTGATAGCATTCATCATAACCAGCTCACTTCTGTGCTTTTTACCCAATAAATGATTAAAATAGACACGGCGTTTCATCATTCTACCGAGAGGTGCTGGGCACCATAAATCAATATCGCGGATTACGAGCTAGCTGCTGTAAACGTGTACCCTTAACCTCTCCTGTAACGTGCAGCCTGATGAATACGAAGCGCTTGCAAACGGCAGCCCCTCCACCCCCTCATTTGCATAATTCTGGGCCATGTCAGACTGTGTTATAATTACAATCATAACTTGTTTCATCAGCCAGCCCATCCTGTTGTCATATCCTAATTATACTTGCGGCAAAATGCTTTTAATTACCGTCATTTTTCTCTCCTTTTATGAGTGCGTTTGCCGGTGCGTGACTCGTTACGCGCCGTTGCCGCATTTGTGCCCACACGCAAACGTGTCCCGTAAATACGCCACCTGAATGTTCAAGCTGCTCCGTTTCAAATTTCGTGAGAAATCGAGCCGCATTGCTAACAGGGCTAAAAAGGCG
Source organism: Chitala chitala (assembly GCA_025773905.1). Taxonomy (NCBI): domain Eukaryota; kingdom Metazoa; phylum Chordata; class Actinopteri; order Osteoglossiformes; family Notopteridae; genus Chitala; species Chitala chitala. The sequence goes on along the minus strand of JABJVR010006006.1, from coordinate 5,023 downwards.
TGATTGTGAAAGATTTGTGTGCTGCCACACTGGAACCGCTGAATTTGCATACAGAGCCCAAAAGTGACAGAAATACCTCAGGACCTTTCTTTGTATCTGGCCCACTCAGGCAAAACTCATAATGTGCCCTCATCTCACTGGGTGGAGCACAAGTTTGGCTCCAGGGCGGTCACTAGTGCCTGGTGGACATCCTGTTCCACAGCTGGGACCAGCTGATACAGCTGTGAAACTGGGGAACTGGCTTTCAGCCTCTGGGACTCCAGTGATGCACCCACCGTCTGGCCTCACAACACCAATACGACGGGTTATCAGAAAAGAGTCCTGCCAATGCACCCGCAGACACATCCATCTTTCTGCATGACATTAAAGAAACCTCCTCTGGTTTGTGCTCATTCACTTAATGTGTTCTGGCAGCTTTATTTACCCTTGTAATTTTTCCCTACCTGCAAGAACAATTAGATGTGAAAAAAAATACACGAACAAAGGCTGTTTCCATTTATAGCCCGAGAACGTATAAGGACTGATGAAAAGCCGGTGTTCTTTTTTTTCCAAGTAGTTTGCATAGAAACATCCAATTACTGTAGTCTCAGAGAGGAATTCAAGCTGCTGATCTAATCTGCCGTTAAAGTACCATTGCCACTGGCATCTTTAGCACGGTAATGGAAAAGAAAACATTATTGTGTTCTCAGACATGATTGTGATGACTCCGGCTGTCGCTAGTTGAGGAACAAACACAGATGGCTAAGGTCCACTACATCACATGAGATCCTGGGGACAAATTCATCCTGGGGACAAGTTCTGTGCGTTTCTCTTTTTCCATGTCCCATTGTGCATGAACAAATTAATAGCCTCTCTTGGAGGTTGACCTGCTAAACAAAAACCTGCAGTTTATGTTCAGAATTTGCTCAAAGAAGATAATTGTGCTAACTAGCTAATTGTACAAAAAGCAGGACCATGGGTGAATATTTTGAATAGGTTTGAATGATTTTGTAGATTGTAGAGCTGTGGATTAGTAAGAAGTCAACACACACACACACACACACACACACACACACACACACACACATTTATGGGTCTGAGACTTTTTGTAAAATGTCCCCTTATGTTCATAACTGGTAATTTGTTCACAAAGAAGATCAAAGTTATCCGAAAGACAAAATTTACCTTTCACCTCTCAGAAGCTGCAGAAGGGTTTTTATTTAGTTTTCCTACTGCCATCAGTACCACTTCTTACCTGACCCATCCCTACAGAAATAAGAAAACCAATTAAAAAAACTGCTTGTATGTGTGCAGCACGCTTGTCATGTGTTCATAACATCAGTTGTCATAAGTGAACTATAAAAACAGATACGAATCCCTCCTGTTGCCCGTGACAATCAGGCTCTGACAACGGTGGACCAAACAACTCTCTGTTAACTTTAAATAAACTTACTGCTCTTCAGTTGTGCTATTAACTTACTGTTGCCTTTTCCTTTGTAACAGAACCTTCACTGGAATTAAAAGCACAAGTCTTTGAAATATTCCCTCCCAGCAATAACGCATTCAGTTTTCTTGATCTTTGAAATTTTAATGCTGTCATTTAAACGACATGTGACATTGCCGATTGTATCAAGTTGCGCTGTGAGTTATATTACACGTGACTTCTCGTTGGAAATACCCAGAATACCTGCAACGTTGGGCCACAAAACGCAGACACAGACTCCTTGTCTGAAGGCAGCCCCTGTCGAATTAGCTTTCTGTTCGAAATGTTGCACTCCTCTCACCTCCATTGGCAACTAAATTAAAAAAAAGCAATGAAGCAATGCCTCATCTTGCTTTAATACTGAGACGGCTATTTATAGTGGCGAGAGGCTGTTTCAAAGAAATTAGACTGACTGGGTTTTCTACAAAGGTATTATTGTTTCAAAACAGCACCAGAGAATAATGCTTTAAAAAGTGTTGCAGAAGTTTCATGGGGGAGAGAAAGTTTTGAATTTTATATTTACTTATAAAACACACAGTGAGAATTTCTACTCTAGTGTGGTGAAGCAAATAAAAACTGAAAATGCACATAAGCAATAGATCAACCAAAAGCTTGGATTTTATTTCAGTATGCAAACAGAAAAGACACGTTCACGACCTTCATAAAGATTTGACCATGTGCTTCTAAAACGTTCTCATTGCCCTCAAGAATAACTGGACAGCCCTAAAAGTTGTGCATGTTTTTTGCTTTATTGAATAAATAAAAGAAAGCAAGAGGTGTGAACAGCAGTAAAGAGTGACCTGTGTGAGTTCTCATTTTTAAAAAAGGTCTTATTTTTCAAAACTGCGTTTAAGCTGTTATGACAGAAATAATTGCAGCTAATAGATTTTACTTAACCTAAAATTGCCAATGTCCCACATCTGCCTCCTGCACACATACACAGTTGCACTTGTCACTGTACCCATGGGATATGAGTAGAGACAGATAAACACCCTTTTCCAATATTAGTCATTCTTGCAATCAATTAATTCAGCCTTTGCTGCCAAAGTCAGAGCTTGAGAGGCTCGCCTGGGTGCTTTCGCTGGGTCACCATCGATCCTGTCCTGGACGGAACATCAATAGATTGGTATGGATCGCTCACCGTCGCTCACTGCACCATCGATCCCAGCGCCAGCCAAGGAGCGGGCAGGTGGTCCTGCCGCAAAGTGCCAAAATGATTTGAAACATTGCCGGGCTGCATCAGCGACTCTTGGCATGTACGTCAGACATTGATGATGGCTCCTGGACACACACGCAGCCCCCCCCCCCACACACACACACACACACCACCCAGTCCTGATCCATTGTCATCATGACTGCCAGCACCCACCACCATGGAAACAGAGAACTTAACATGTCTTTGAGCACAACCTGGCCAAAGGGGGTACAAATAATCCCTTTCCAATATTTAGGGAGACAGAGGGAAAGAAATCAGGGGGTGCTCAAACAGGTAAGAGGAGTTTCGTAACTGAGGCAAGAGCAGATGTCAGTGTGAGATATGAGATCAGCCGCCACAATCAGCCCTCCGCAGCACACTCATACATCCTGATTCAGTGGCAATTAAGTTCCAATTAGCGCAGGCAGTGGTAGGTGCTTTCACCGCCTGCTGCTTGGGCTGTGGAAGGCATCAGAGTGACTTTTCCAAGTCTTAGTGCTGCGATGAAATGTCAGTGTCACAGAAGAACATCTGGGGAGCTGTCTTACAGTTGTTGTCATGGGGCACTGGATTTCAATCACTTTCTAAGGTACATGAGATAATGCATTAAGCAATTTCACTCTCTGTGTGTGTGTGTGTGTGTGTGTGTGTGTGTGTGTGTACAGGGTGTTTCAAATGGTTTCATCCAATTTCAAATTGATGTTTGTGTCAGTAAACGAAGTCTGATAGAGCATATAGGTGAGTACCATAAATGTTAGGAGTCTTTGGTTAAAGTAATGTGTCAATAATGACTCCGTGTATGTAAACTTCACACAGACTTTTAAAATCCAATGAATCATTTTAAAACACCCTGTCTGTATATTATCTATTCATGCATTCTCTATACCGCTTATCCAGTTCAGGGCCTTGGCCTGTATATGATATATATATATATATATATACACACACACACACCACACACAAACACATATATATGTACAGAGTATGTACAATTTCTTATTTTTGATAAGATAAAAAGGGACCAAATTATCAAGGAAAGAGGTGTAATGTGAACTGGCTGCAAAGCATGAAAAATACAAGTAATTGTCCAAAACACACATAATATTACGTAAAGACAAAACACTCTTTATTACCAGTTAAAGCAAAATGGGAGACTATCTTCAACAATGGCCCTTGTCGAACAAGACATTAGGTGTCCAAACGGTTCCGTTCTCTTTTGCATGTGGCACATCCAGAGAGGAGACAAGTATTTAGAAATGCTAATGTAATATACAGCGAAAACACATTAATTCCAGTGTCATTAGTTAAGAGGCAGACGAGGTTTCCATTCAGCTACTTGAAGTCTTTGTTTCAGACTATATGTCTAATTAATTTGAATATCACTCAAATGAACTGTTAACAGTTTTACTTTGAGAAGCATCTTAATTCTCTCAGTACGACAATTCACAATTTCAGTGGGCAGGCTTCTGCATATTCATTTAGTGTATTTTCTATAATAAGCTCTGCTAATCAGCTGACACATCAAAAGACTGCGCTGTGGAGGCATTTTAAATATTTAAATCTTTGCTGCTCAAATTCCAAGCCAGCAAGTTTACTGGTGCAAACAGCAGTAACACAAAGATACACAAGACTCAGACTAAACACTCCTTGTTTTGTAACCGTCAATTTTGTTTATGTGTCTGTTTTGTCATACTTCTACAAGGAAGGAAAGGACAAAAATGTTTAAATTTTTTTTTTTTTTTAATGATTTATTTATTTTGAATTTCAGCAACACCATACACCATGACTGAACTCTATCAGTACTGTCAGTACCTGTATAATGTTACTACAGTGCCTTCAGGTATTTATTATTGTGTATTGCTTTGGCTACAGGGATGATCCTATGTGTGTCAGGATGTTGAAGACCAAACCCGTGGTTCACCCTTAGCCTTCACTCACACGCCTTGTTCAGTCGTGGACTCTGAACCCTGCTGACTCTCTGCTTTCCCATGCCAGGCCCCAGAAAAAAGTAAACAAATAAACAATAAACAAACAAACAAATAAACGCTCCGTGCTGTTCAAAAAAAAAAAAGTTACTAAAGTCAGGGAAAATAATCCTCAACATGCAGTGTGTCTGTTGGGAATTTGCCGGATAAAAGAGTAACTTGGATAAAAATGACTCCTTTATCGCCCTGACGCCTTTCTCTACACAGGTACCTCTCAGAGACAGGAGACGCACGCCGGCAGCGAAGGAACAGCAAGGAGGCGATTGCCATCTCCTCCGCACTTTCCTACTTGATGTAATTGCTTTAACTATTTGCATAATCTCCTTTTTACACTGCACGGCAGACAGGGAGAAGGGTATCCCTGGTGGATTGGGGGGTGGG
>JABJVR010006005.1:0-12909 GCA_025773905.1 Chitala chitala | reverse complement strand
AATACTTCACACAGGTACACTGTACAAACAGCAAATACTTCACACAGGTATACTGTACAATCACAGTACTTCACACAGGTATACTGTACAAACAGCAAGTACTTCACACAGGTACACTGTACAATCACAATACTTCACACAGGTATACTGTACAAACAGCAAATACTTCACACAGGTACACTGTACAATCACAATACTTCACACAGGTATACTGTACAAACAGCAAGTACTTCACACAGGTTCACTGTACAATCACAATACTTCACACAGGTACACTATACAATCACAATACTTCACACAGGTACACTGTACAATCACAGTACTTCACACAGGTACACTGTACAATCACAATACTTCACACAGGTACACTGTACAAACAGCAAGTACTTCACACAGGTTCACTGTACAATCACAATACTTCACACAGGTACACTGTACAATCACAATACTTCACACAGGTATACTGTACAATCACAGTACTTCACACAGGTACACTGTACAATCACAGTACTTCACACAGGTATACTGTACAAACAGCAAGTACTTCACACAGGTACACTGTACAATCAGAGGCAAGTCAACTAATTAGAGCTGCTCCTAACGAGCCACCCCATGCACTGCCGGGAAGTTGTGGACAAATGGGCCATCACACCTGTGTTGACAGTTTTACTTCTTGCTTTTTTGACTCTTGTTTTCTTGTATGGTTTATGGCACCTAATGTTTAAATATAAATCGTGGTATTTTTTAATTGTTGACTTTATTTTCTTGTTCCTTCAACTAGCAATAGAGGCGATTCCCTTTATAACCTCTACGGAAGACCTTCCAGTTGCATGTATGTGACTTTTGGTTCCACTAAAGCTACTGGCCGCAAGTGAAATACCAGTCTAAAATCAAATTTACAAAAAAATTAATTGTCTTTAATTAAAAAAACTTCTCCTTACAACATTTTTATTGAGGAATAAATCATTTTTATAAGTCGAGAGAAAAATGCACAAACCAAAAGTATATCTGATAAGACAAAATGAACAAAAAATAAAGCATGCAGTAATTTCAAAGCACCTAAGGACTGCAGTCCGTCTGTGAGTCTCAGGGCAGTGTACATGTCTTGTAATCATCAAAACATTCATTAACTCCTTTTGAACATACAGTCACATCAAATACAAACTGGAACACCTGAGCTACGTAACTGAAGCATGAATGACAAAGCAGCTCACTGTACAAAATACACATGCAGAACTCTTTCTCCCTGTCTACAAAAGCGACTAACAATTCCAGTTGTTACAGTAAACATAAAGGCTGTCACCAGTTTACAATGATTCTAAGAGCTGTCGTTGAATAACACAAATGCTGTCTGATCCACAAGGCATAGCCCAGCAAGAAAAAGTCACCTTCCTTTGTTAAAGTTATGCCCTTTGAGAGATTTAAAAGACCATACAGGATAGTTAAAGCTTACCTTTTAAGCACCATTGCTCCATGGCAAGCATTCAGGTAGGAAGCCAGCCAGACTTCATTGGGAGCAGTCTAGCTGTTTAGGGTGAAGAAGCGTTTTTATGGGTAATGGCGTTAAGCCTTCTATTATCAACACAGAGGTGCAATTTTTAAAAAACCGACTCAACCAGAAGAGCCTTAGTCCTGCAGCTTTCCTTAATTATATCTCCTAGCAAAGCTTGGAGATGACTGTGGACCTCTTTCTTCCTTTCTCTAATACAAGTTGCATAACCTGTTGGAATCTGATATTTAATCAGGCTTGTCCTTCCATAACCTTGCTCATGACAGAACATTTACTGCCACCTACTCAACAGCTGTTGAAATTACTGTCACCGGTCTTCATGCGGGTCATCACCTTGCAAAGATTGAACAGCACACAACTTTACAACAATGTGACCTAGCTCTTAGATTATCTCAAAGACTGCTGTCACCCCGGGGTCTGGCGTCTCTAAAGGAAACGTCTTTATTTCCCCTCGCATGCTGCGGTTCGACATTTGACAGTCACCAGTCTTTGTAGCCTACAGAAAAATAGCAAATGGGTCTTGAAACCCTGCAAAGGAAAATCACTTTGGCTAATTACACTGACCAAAAAAGATGGTTTTTAAATCAAAAAAGTTGTGCATTTTGTCTGACAACTCATGTCACGTGTCGCTAGAAATGTCTGGCATAGTCGTTGCAATAAAGGGGCTAATCCACCAGCCAAGGCCGCAACTGACCAAACAGGCCTTTAACAAGGATGTTTCAGAGAACTTAATGCTGAACACGAACACTGCAACTCAGGCCTGCAGGGGATTTTTTACCAGCAAGTGCTTGGTGGCACAGTAAGATGCAGGATCATGCTGGACTGTGCTGAGAAGCACAAAACAACTGTCAGATGACAGGGGAGGCAAAGTATAGTGCCAGGCAGCTCACAGGAAACAGGTCATAGGTCAGATGGAGACAATAAGACTTGAGTATTGTACAGATGCCTATTCCTAGTCTTGAGCTGATTGAACAGCAGGCTGAGCTGTTTCCCACATTTCGTTCACTTTCGCTCTAGATGAAGAGACTTCCAGTTGCAATGTTACAGTCTTACATGTAGCAGTGAAATATAATGCACCTTCAATGTTTCATCAGTTTCAAATGATACCGAAGTGGTGAGAAGTTATGATTATTTTCAGTAGTGTAATGTAACAAAGTAATAATTCTTTGTTACAGTACTTAAGTATTTTTGGGGAGTATCTGCAACTGCACCCATTGTATGTCTCAGGAACACCGTGTACTCATAGGAAGTGCTAGATAAATTCATGTAGGATGCGATCAAATGCCTTCTTCAGGAAGGACATGTGGAGGGCCTTGTTCTTCTCTTGGTGCTTCTCCAGGAGCAGTCAAACAGTGTAGATGGCATCCGTTGTTCCATGTACCTTGACAAAGCCACTTTGGTTCGATGTAATGGTTATGATCTTGCATACGTTTTCGTTCATGACTCACTGAAATGGATGGATGGATGGATGGATGGATGGATGGATTTTATTATAGGGTAGGAGAACTTAGTATTGTTTACCATACATAATATGGTCATTTAAAATAGCATTAGAGCTCAGTAGGTAGCACTGTTACCTCACACCACCAGGATCTGATATTTGCCGCTGTGTGTGGGGGGCTTACATGGTTTCTTTGTGCATACATGGTTTTATTCAGGCTGCTCCAGTTTCCTCCCCCAGTTCTAAAGATGTGCAGGTTAGGTGTACCGAAAGCTATAAAATGGCCAGTGGGTGAAAGTATATGTGTGTGTGTGTGTGTGTGTGTGTGTGTGTGTGTGTGTGTGTGTGTGTGTGTGTGAGAGATGACTTGCCCTATCCAAGGTAACATGCACCCAAGAATAAACTCAGGGCCCCCTGCAACCCCGTTTGGAAATAGCAGTTGGAAGACTAATGAATGAAATAATCACATGCGGTTCAGATTATGTGAATATGGCTGAGGGGCAGAATGCTAACAGCACTAATATTTAGGGTAACAAACCGATCAAGTGCTTCATTCTGAGTCGTAGTTTTACACTGAGAGGAAAGCTGACTACCACCACTTTTTGCATTTGAAATGTCTTCAATAATTTTTTATAAGGTAAGAAGTGTCACACAATGACCGGTTGAGTTTCCTCCCTCCACAGACTACCGTGTCTACTTCTCTGAGATTTCTAATGAGGTGAGAACACGTAGCAGTGTGAGATGGTTCTGGGTGCTAATAGACTGAGGACTCTCTGCTGAGTTGCTTTTGCTAGCCAGTCTGTGTCCTCACTACCAGATGTACCTGCTCAAACAGTCCCTGAATTATACGCAAATAAACATTTTCATATTATTTGAAATTTTAAAACAGAGACAGATTGATAGCATTCCTTCAATAAAAACTCTTTTTCATCATCCATGTACATCCACGATTTCCTAAATTTTTCATGTTTTTAACAATCTTGGATTAATATTTTTTAATTGTAAAACCCCGTATTTTACACAGTTTGTACACATTTTGTATTTGTATGTGATTACCTCACCAGTAGTCTCTCCAGAATTTATCTTTTTAGTGAATACATATTACTGAACTGTGATATGAACAGTGATAGCTATAAAAAGAAATAAAGACAATTAAGAAGTCATGGTATATTGTGTAAATAATTCCCGTATTCGTTTCATAATTACACGCTCTGCAATGAATACGGAGAGGCATGTGGAATATGTCAATGTCAGTTTTATTTGTAAAGCACACTTAAAAACGACATTGTTGTCCAAAGTGCTGTACAATGGCAGAAATAACAAAGCAACAAACAATGCAACAGCAAAAACAAAAGACAATGACGGTCAGATACAACAATACAAAGACAATAAAACAATAACACAGTGGAGTAACAAGAGAAATAAATGTCCACTCTCACTGCTGATTGGAACAACTTACATAACACTGGTGAATTGAATGTCATCTACATTAAAAGCCAAAGAAAATAAAAACATCTTGAGGTGAGATTTAAATAATGAAAGAGAGGGGGCCTGTCTGATGTAAAGGGGCAGTTCATTCTATAATCTGGGTGCTGCCACAGAAAAGATACATTCACCATGGCTCTTCAGCCTTGATTTAGGGACTACAAGTAAGGTCTGAAATGTATGGTGGTGCCAAATTATTCAACACCTTGCAGATGGTCATCTTGGCTTTAAATTTGATTCTAAACTGCACAGGAAGCCAATGAAGTGAACGCAGGACTGAAGTGGTGTGTGGAATACCACTAAGAACACCTTACTGACATTTATACATTTTGGTTTTTAGGTAAAAGGCAAGCTTTGCAGTTAAGATGCTGGTTTTACTATAATCTACTTTTCATCCAAACATTTTCAATAAGCATTTATGCAATCAACTTTATAGTTTATCCCAGGATACAAGGAAGGCAGAAAACACTAGACTCCATGGAAAGTATCTGTAGTCCCATAAACATTCAGTCTTTAGCTGTGTAAAGGGCAATTCAGTGTCACACATTCAGCAAAAATTCTAAGAAAACACAAAAAATATGCCTCTCTTGTGGTCTCTCTCTCTCTCTCTCTCTCTGCCTTTTTCTATATAAATTTATACTGCAGAAAATGTCAGATAAATTTTAAATGTTAATGCAAAATATAATCTGGTGCTGTTTTATTGTATTTTTTACTAAAATGGCTTTCTGGTTTTATGTGTAATTTGGTATCTTTACAGAATGTGTTACCTGTGATGTCCAACAGAGATCTGTCTTTGCTTTTTATCACCTGGACTGGAGAGTGCGGCTCTCAGGGATTCTGTGCGAAAGCCCTCTTCACTGTTTTAGCACATTCTCTCCACATGCTGACCCAATAACAGGCAAGCCCCAGGACTGTCTCACTGCCTTTTCTCTCTGCATGTTCTCTTGATAACAACAGGACCTGTGCACTAACAGCCCTTTCCTTCTACCACATAGTTTCTGTAATATCTTTTTTCTGTACTTAGCATTGTACTTTGATGCTAAATTCCTGTCCATTATCAGTCATTAGTTCTTAAAATGTTTACATGTTTTTTTATGATGCTTTAGAAAAAAGACACCTATTTAATATTTAATAAATCTCTTTAGATATTTGTAAGGATATCAATGGTATCGTTATTTTGTAGTCTGCCATTATCTGTTTATTTTCTGCACATGGAATCTTCATTGTTCAGCTGAAGTGCCTAACCCTATTAACTCTTTCTCTTAACCTTACCTATTATTGTATATAATGTATTATTATTAAAATACTACTCTTAGGTTTTGCATAGTCTTAAAGTCAAGTATAACTACAGTTTCACCACATGGCGATTTTGACAGCTTAGAAGAATTATTCCTTCCTTTTAATAAAATGCATATCCAGTTCAGATGTGAGGGAAACCAAAACCTGTCTCAAGAAACGTAGGGCACAAGGTGGGATGCACATTTGACAGGGCGCAAACCCAGCGTAGGGTGCTCACATGGCTATGAACAATCTGAGCAATTTAAAGCAGTCGGCTTTGACATCCCTGAACTATATGTCTTTGGACTTTAAGTGGAAACCAGAGCAACCGCTGCAGTCACACTGGGAGACTTCAGTCAAACATGCCACGGAGGGCCACACCTGAACATTGACCCTGGAAGTGTAACACAGCACTCCCTCTTAAGCCACTGTGTTTCCCTCCCCCATCCGCCATCCCCAAAAAATGACCATAAAACCAATTTGTATGATGTTGCAAACTGCATGTCAAATTAAGCATGCATCTTAATTTAACAAAAAGATACATTCCAAAATGTATAAAAGTTTCTTTTCTGTGTATAAACACAGGCCTGCTAATAGGCTGCTTTTAACTGGATATAAGAACTGATGATCATCTGTATCCAGGACACTTCCTGTAGTTATCCAAATTGAAACATGTTATACTTTAATAATAAGTAGTAATGGCAGCCTTTAGTTTTGTTTAACACAACCCTATCTGTTTATGTAATAGACCTTCTGCTCCCTTGTAAGAATCAATAAATAAAATCTATGTTGAGTAGGAAGCATCTCCACAGAGAGTTCACCTTGCCTGTAAATCTTGGATTTCCAGGGACCTGACAGATGCACTTGTTTTGACCCAGCTTATATGGGGGTTTTAGTCACTACAGTGGAAAATACAGGACGTGATGAGTGCCTTTAAAAGGGGTATTTCATAAGACCACGAAAGGCAGGGGAAATAGATGCCTAGAATAGAGCTTTAAATCACTACGGGTGGAAGGGCTTTGAGCGTCATATCCACTTTTAAATGGAAAATCTGTTTATTTATTTATTTATTTTACTTATTTATTTGCCTAGGAGATTGGACACAACAGCTACTTTTTCTTACAGCCACTCACTTAACCGGTGTTTTCATTGGAGCAACCAACCTCATGTAATCAACAAATCATACTATTATATACCTGCTGTCCTTTGCTACCATTATTAAAGTTTTTGATTCCATAGGCAAGAGAGTTTGGTTTGTATGACAGCAACAAGATAGTAGCGTACATAGTCACATGACAGCGATACAGAAATTTCACAGAAAACGACCTCTTCTTTGAAATTAACTGTGGAAGGGAAGAATAGTGATACAAAGGAAAAGCTGCTTGTAATTGGGACAAAGGTAGCTGGTTAAAGGCGTCTCTGACTCCTCTAACCCAGTACAGCCACTAGATGGTGTATGATAGCCACTTGTGTCTGCTTCACCTCACAAAACTTTGGAAACACTGAGACAAACTGAAACCAGGAAGTTAGAAACTTGACAAAAAAAAATTGTATTAATAAAAATTGAAAAAAATCAGGTAAACAGATTACATTTGTGGGCAATTTGTTGATTTTCATTGCTGTAGTTTGTAATAAAGTTTTAAATATTGATGTAGACAAAGCAGTAAGGTAAATATGTACCTCATTAACAGTCATGCTGGATGGCATTTGTTCACCTTAAGTATATGCTATACAAAAATGTAATCTACAGAAATAAACATTGAAAGTCAGATAAGTTTAACTACAAAAAATACACAGTTACTGATAAATCCTACTACAATATTTTCACATTAATACCTAAATGTTCTGTTAAAAAAATCATAACAATAATTTGTTTTGCATTAACAAAAAATCTATATACAGCATAATGGAAGGCTGGGGACACACCCACTTGTTCATATCTGTCCATTGTTTAAACTTGAGCATAATTTTTTTATTATTGCTAAGGTCCAGTAATAATAAATTCAGAAAAGCATATCTAAAAGAATCACGAATGGTTTAATTGTCACCTTTCATTATGTTCTATTAAAATAAAATCCGCTGAAACAGGGACAAATAAACTCCATGCAGAAATGAGAAGATGTGAATTTTCCACTGTTTTAGCAGAAATGGTGAAGCATCGTCTGTCGACATTGAATTTGCGTAGTGTTTCCCTTGGGATAATTCTGACTCGCTGTCACGTTCAGAAACAAAAGCGTACATTATGCAACATTAATGTCTAATATTTGCCATGTCCGCTTTTATTTTTTAACTTTAAAGTTTTGAATTAGAATGGGAGATCTACAGGGTGAAAGCAATATAAAAGAGAAAATGGAATCCCCAGCCAGGCCTGCGGTGTTTGGTGCCCTTTACTTTTTTCCAGATAATGAACGGCTTCAGACTATTTTGATATAAGGACCTTACACACAGTCTGTAGTATTGAAATACCGTATCAGAAATCGCCAATCAACTGCTGAGCTGAAGAACAAACAGAGAACAAGGCCCGGCGAGCTAAAAACTGCGCAGGCGAGGGTCCGCTGGATGTCAATGTAATAGACTGGTTTGTGATGTGTAAATAACAAAGGAGTTAATGACACACTCATCACCACTCACAATCCCCATCAGTGCTGTTTTCCTCCTTTTCTCCCTGCGACCTCTTGAATTACATTTGAATCACAAATGCTGTATGTATAAGACCGTGTAAGTCGACTTGCGTAATGCCTCTGTTGGTTTTTTATTATTTTTTATTTTTAATCGGTCTGACCTTCAAAGCAGCAGGAACTGTTATTGCTTAAGAATAGTTCAATGTATCAATTTGACATTAAAAAACTGCTGTTTCTCCAATGTCATTTTTTAGAAAGTATCAAATAAAATAAGCAGCATGTATTAATTAATAAACCATGAAACGCAAAATTATTTTAAGTAGAAAACAATGTAAAGTTAACGCAGCAATAAAGCGAAGTGCCGATGACTTGTAAAAACCCCAAATTAATAACAGTTTTAAGATGTAACTGTTTGTGCTATTTTTTTCGTATGCATTTTAATATAATTAATCCTATAAAATGGAAGAAGAAATATAAAGTAATTCTTCTAATGACATAATGTACCGCATATAAAAATTCATAAATAATTAAAACTTAACGTAACATTAATACAAGTATATTTGCGAAAAAGGAAATTAATTGTAACTTACACAATGGGGATGAGATGAGAACTCGGTTCTCTATGGAAGACTGTGAGGTTTACATTTACTTTCCATCAATCAACAGAGTGGAGGCATGTGATACTGTCTACTTCTGAAATCGATGGCCAGCATAGAGGTTTCCCTTTTGTTACAGTTAAAAATTGTCTTTGATTTCTTCTCTCTTTTCTTCCCAGTTGAGATATACAGCCGGTTTCTATGTCAACTGGCCTTGAAGTCTTTTCAGAACTTTCTATCTACTCAATTTACTGGAAGTCAAGGTTACTCCACGTTTACCCTGTACTTTGTTAAATCACCAAACTGTTACCCATGAGACCCTGTTTGAAAAATAACACCTGTCGTTTTTCTTTCCTTTTTTGAATGCAATTTCGACAGTTTAGAAGGTTGGAGAAGAAGCGCATACAAAATATCCATCCATATAGTTTTAAATATAATTCTACCTTGTGTATAATACCAGACTCCCAGTACATGACCTTTGACCTAAGAACATGGGTGGTTTGCATTTTGAACCTGGGTAATATTAATGCAAAGACTATTATAGGTAAGCTAAGAACTGAGGAACTACTGCTGAAAATAGCAGAGAGCAATCGGCCCAAGTAACGGTCTATTATTTACTCACCAGTAAAAAAAATGTTCCACAATATTTAGTCCTTACTTGATAAACACCTGAAGAGACACTGTACAGGACTCATGGTTACTCATTTCAGTTTTCTACTCTCATGTTGCCACTTGCAAATCCACACAAACTGTTTGTGTGTTGAACAGGAGGATGGAGGACCACTTTATATGGTCCTATTATCTGTCATTTAACAACATGAAAATCATAAAACAAAATTAGACATTTAGAATTTCCTATTATTATTATTATTATTATTATTATTATTGTAGTAGTTCTGGTAGTCCTTTTTTTCCTATTTTTTACCATTCAACCATGATTTTTATTGTTTAAACTACTTTAATGTTTAATAATATTCCATATTCTGCTTCAAGATTTTTCCACAATATTGAAAAAAACATCTGAACTGTTGTCAATTAGCGTTTAGGTTGCATGGAAATGATTGTGAATAATTCTTGAAAATCTATGACACACATGTTTTCAGCAATGCTGAAAATCTTAAAAATCAGACTAGACCCACTTCAAAGCATGTGTTCTCTTTGTGTGATATCTTCAAGTGCATCACCCCTGCTGTGTAAACATTCGGACATGCTACAGCATTAACACAACTGTTTTCACAAAGGCACATATAAATCCTCTGTCTCGCTGTCGGGAAGACCAATATTTGGTATAGGGGAAAAAGCTTATACTCTGTGAAAGATAAATGTATAGGTGCATATATACATAAAAATGGAAATGGGTCATTTTAAATAAAATCGGTGAAGATGCTGCAATGTCCTGATGAAGTTTAACACCTGTGTGTTATCTTTATGTAGATGCTTAGGTTAACAGAAACACAGAGGACTCAGAAAGCCCTGGCTTTCAGGTCTGACTTAGGGAGCACACACGGTTTTTCTTAAACATCAGGCAGAAGGGAATTCCACGCATGTGCATCTATTTAAATGTTTACGAGCCATTTCCGGAGTCCGAGTATTAGGGGGAAAGGAGCTGCCTTGTAATTAGAGGTTGAAATGGCAGCTGGCCACACAGAAGGGTGGAGAGTACTGTTAGCCCTCTGCTGGTCTGGCAAGGTCAGCAGTCAGGGAGCGTTTTGGGGAAAAGTTAGTTTTTCACGTCCTCTGTGCAGGTGGTGGCCATTTATGAAACTAAATGCAGAAAGAAAAGGCTGCACCTCAGGAAAAGCAGAATATCCCCTTGCCTGAGTAATTAATCAGTCTTTCCAGCAACCGCATTTTGGTAGCGTTTTTCGGCCTGTACAAATGAAAGAGTTATTTTCGATAAGTGGATGCCAATCCTTTGAGTGTCATATAAGCAAGAAGAGGAATTTTCTACTCCATCTGAAACTTGACTGCATGCCAAGTGAAAGAATACAGTAAGTGGTGTGCAGAAACAAGACTTTTTTTCCCTAGGTTTGGGAATAGATAAGGTTCACTTATTCGTTTAATCACTGAAACTGCTTGGAAAAGATGCTGTGTCATTCATACTTGGTTAATTAAGTTGATTTGTGAGTTACGTTATGCCTCTGATCTTTCCAAGGGGTAGCAAGTACTGAAAGAACAGTTAAGGTCCAAGTATATGAACTCCTTATCTAACTAATGACAGTGAAGTATTACAGCAACTACTGTAAACAATCTGTGTGCCGTTCTGCCCAATACCGTGTCACGCACTGGGGCCTGCTGATCCGTAAGTGCCCCTGCCTACAACACACCACTAACCACTCTTTTCTTGCTGCTTTCTTGATATCATAACTTGCAGACAGGCTATACCTAAAAGAGCTGATTTTATTAGTTTAAGCAATGACACTATAGGGCAAAGAGACCCTTAAATTGTAAGTTTACTGCATGTTTACAAAATTAGATTTTTTTTTTTTTTTTGCTTACCAATAATTCACATTTTGTAGTATGTGCATAGTTTGAGAACACAAGTATTGTTAGTGCGTATTTTAAATTTAGTTTCTTATCCACACTTTATTGACTCATCACTTACATAGTGTAATTATCAATTTATGAAAAAGAATGTGCAACTATAAAGACATTTTTTAATATGCAGCTACTAAATCTCTTCTGTCTGCACAGCACATAACATGTCATTTTATAACAACATAATTATCTTGCTAGAACCAAAAACGTAGCAATGTTAGTTGCAGATAATGTCCATGTATAGCTTAGTAATATATCAAAAATAGTTTTTCTTTCACAAAATAAACAAATTCAAATGCAACACATGCAAAGATAGATAATCTTGAAATGCCATTTTCTAGCCAACAGAAACCACATGGAATACATTTCAAAAGTGCAGTAGTATAAATGTATTTTATTTGTATACATGTTATTTTAATTAGTGCAGTACGCACAAGAACATCATTACACAAGAAGAAAGTCAAAACAGGCAAATGTTCTGAATGGAACCTTTATGTTTTCCTGATAACAACATTTATTATATCCTATTTCAGCGTCAATGAGTCTTTGGGAAATATATGCCAGTATAGCCAATTGTGTGTGTAGTGTATGTCAACCATGCATAATGACAGCATTTTTAAATTATGTAATTATTTCTTTAAATTGTCTTCTTGTGAAATGTGTGTGTGTGTGTGTGTGTGTGTGTGTAAATACACACAAAGACACAATGGGCTGAGTTGCTGCTCAAAATGATAAGTATTTTTTCTGTTATTTGACCATATGTCATGTAATTACGATCAATATAGCAATTAGGAAGGTGTGGAAAACACAATGGTGTGGAATTACAAAGAAACCATCAAGCACTTGTTCTGCTTTATCCTGACTGAATCATCTTTGACCAGGGCATGTCAGTTTTGTCAAAGGCTGACATTGGTGTCATTCCGTTGCTTCAGATGCTGTACGCAGATGAACAATGTTCTCCATTTACAAATGAAAATCCTTGATGACTTCATCATCAGATTTGATGTATAACTTGTTTAAGAAACAAAATCAGATCCTCACCATAGAAACAAAATGTCATAATCACTTAGTAGATGGGTTTCAGTAAAAAAAAAAAGAGAGTGAGATAGACCTATGAGAAAGACAGTGATACATACAGTATCACATTGCCCCTGCAAAGCTGTCAGTCCAACACCTACTTTACAGAGATCGCACACAGAGTAAGCTGTTGATCAGATGACACGTTGTAAAAGTGTATCGTCAGATCATGGCCATGACCTTCTGTCTTCCCTTGTTCAATTGTGCAAAACATAGATAAAAATCCACAAAGTCAAACCGTCACCTGTTCCTTATTACAGAGCTCACCGTGGTGTCAACCTGTGCTCTTACTCTGATGATACATTATAGACTGAGAAAAATACAAATGTAGCTTAATTGGATTTCAAAACTGGGGCTGTTATA
>JABJVR010006004.1:0-12909 GCA_025773905.1 Chitala chitala | reverse complement strand
AATTTGGTGTGGGTATTTTGATTGTAAATGTACGAAATTTGTAAATATGTTAAAGGTTTTGTTGAAATGTTCACTTACAGAGATTTGTTAAACATAAAGCGAGAAAAATGCTAAAATGCGTATGTCTCTTCACTGAGTGGGATCATTCAGTTCTGCAGCCTACAAACATAAAGAACCAGGACATAGTTGTCGGGTTAATGACTATGATTCGAGACCCTTGAGTTAAATTTTTTTTTCTCTTCCCCATATTCGCCAGGCGGATTAATTGAAACTTGGTTACATTACGTTTTGCCCATGCAAAACTTGGATGGGTTTCGGCATGACTTGTAAAACCAAGTTTCTGTGATGAATTTTAATTTCAATTCAACTTGCATTATGATTGTTATTAAAGGAACAGTATAATGTTTGTTATTACCAGAGATTGTAAGGGCACCATGGAACACGTTTTGGTGAAGGTGAAAGGAGCTTTTCTGTTCGGTAAGACGGCCCTTTTACTGCCATCTAAAGAATTACCGGATGTTTGATCTAACACCCACTGGATGTATGATGTAAGACCCACACAATTTCGAGCCAATCTCACAATTTAATAGTGATCCCACTATCAGAGTGAAAGTAAGGTCACTTGGCACTGAGTTGGATAAGTGCAACATGACTGTGCCTACTTATACTGCACTGTTGATCTCCTGCAGCCCTGCCAGTTGCCCTGGCCTTCACCCTGCTGGTAAGCGGGCAGGATTTGACTGCTTGCCATACCAGTAACAATCAGCTGAGACTGGACTGCACGTTCATGCAGAACGAGCCGGGTGTGAAGCCCTACTGTGAGTTTCTGCAGGACGACAGGCTGTTGGGTAGCACAGAGCCTGGCAAGCAGGTGGCACCCAACCTGGCCAGCCAGGTCAGTGTGACCATGGAGCACCCCAACATGTGCCGTTTGACCGTCGCGGGAATCTCTGGCAATACCCAGGACAACGCCCGCACCTACAAATGCAGGGTTTTGCCAGGCAAGGCCCAGGAAAAAGCCATGGCGCTACACCCTGGTGAGTGAGCCTGAGCACCCCCTGCTGGACACCTGGGTGCACTGATATGTACAGGGGCTCAGCTTCATATGCCAATTTCACCTTGTTTCTGTTGACCTGTGGGCCTACTTACCCACTTTTTACTTGAGAGTAACCATTTACACTGTGAAATGCTTGTGAAAATTCCTTGTAATATTTTCTAAGGAAATTGAATGTTTATCAAAAATAGTTATAAGGTGAGGATGGATACCACACAAGTGCATAAACGGATATCAGAGACTGACTGACCTTACTATCTCTTTACAGTAACACTGATTCCCTGCTCTGCCGTTACCTTCCTGTTCAACACGCCAAATCTGCTTCTGACTGTGATGTCACTTCCTGCACTGCTGACTCCACTCATCGCATATTAGCTAGCAGTACATATTTGGTATCTCTTCTTGATCTAGCTGCACCCTTGCCTACTTTATACGTCTAAATGCTTCTGCAATTTGCTGCTACAACACGATGCTGCCATTTGTGAACAGAACACTGCATGTCTATAAAGATACATAACATTAAAACACAAGGCTTTGCTATTGCTCTGGTAACTTAGTTTACTTTTATGGAGTCATTGTAGACTTTATATCAGGAAATTAAATAACTAGCTAATGAAGTCGAATGACTGAGATGTTGTGATGGGACGTGACAGCTGGGGTAGCTGTGGACATCTGTTAACCCCATCCCTCTGTAAATATGTGTCTGTATGGAAGAGCAATAAAGGGACAGTTTTTATGTATTATCTCTGTTTTTCCACTGACTGTTGCTCCATGGAAGAAAAGTGTCTTTAAATCACATTTCCATTTGAAAGCTTGTGTTTTGTGTGTTTGGCACATAAACTGGGAGCTGATTATTTACATTAAGAAACCATGAAAGCTTACTGGTAATTAGTGTTTTTTTTTTTTCCCCCATTTGGTAGTGTTTAGATGTGGAAAGCTGCTGTGATGTTTAAAATTAAATTAGTTGAAATAAGTATGCCATTTTAAATTGTCTGAAATGTATAAACCAATGAATAAATGTAAGGTTGTGGTGTAAAGGTACTAACAGTGGGTGAGCCTTATAAATTAGCATGTATCACAGGCAATGCAGCATCCTGCAACATCACACAACCTTCCAGTCTTACAAGTGTTACATCAATGATTCATCCTCACTAGAAATTCCAGCATTACACATTTTTACAAACATTGCTTTGCTGAAGGTTTCTAAATAGAGTAATAAAGTATAATTTAAAAATAATATTGATAACATCTCTGGAAAAATCAAAGCACCTAATCGAATACATTATGAGTTCAGTGCTGCTGTTAAGATGTCTGCCTTTGTGGAAAGGAACAAGTATAAAACAGCTCTCTGCCTGGCTGGCTGGTCTGTGTATGGCATGACAGTCCAGCTCCTTTGTTGTCTATCATGCCATTGAGGAGTAAAGCTCACACCAAAGCAGACTGAGGTTCAAAGCTCCACAGAACCAAGCCTCGATATCTGTGAGAACAAACCACTGTCCCACACTGAGGAAAAGAGGGCTCAGGAGGACAGATGTGAAGACCAACACTGTTATAGTGCATGGTGTGCACAGGCTAAACCAAACACAGAGGTCTTCAGCTGAGATTTATAGATCGAGACAGATTCAATATCCTGTACATAGACAGACTGTTCCATAACACAATGCAATCAATTGTTGAGTACATTCTGTTGGACTGCTCACTAAAGTATCTCTATACAATGTGGTTTTAATTTGGTACATTTAACTTCTGCTGAATTTCCAAATTTAATTGTGTACTTGATTAGTTATAGCAAACGTGATCTGATTTTTATCTCTCTTTGTTTTACCGCTTTGTTAATTTGGGTTATAATGCTGTGGAGAATTAAAGCTGACCACAACGTTTCTGTACTTCTCTTAGATTGGACAGGATTAAAAATTTGCATATTAGGGGGACAGCACAGGTAGGACGGTTTGGAGACAAAGTGGGAGAGGCGAGACTCAGATGGTTTGGACACGTGCAGAGGAGGGATACAGAGTATATAGGGAAAAGAATGGTGAGGATGGAGCTGCCAGACAGGAGGAGAAGAGGAAGGACAAAGAGGAGGTTTATGGGTGTAGTGAGGGAGGACATGAGAGAGGTTGGGGTGACAGAGGAAGCTGCAGAGAACAGGTTGGTGTGGAGAAGGATGATCTGCTGTGGCGCCCCCTAGAGGGAGCAGCCGAAAGAAGATTCGACACGCATCTACGTTAATTAAAACAAGCAGCAACAGCCTTAGAGATAATGTGAAACCTCACTACAAAAAGTAATATTTGACATCCCGTGAGTGCAACGCAGCGCCGTGCAGTGGGACTCCACAGGGAGTCACCCCCTCGTTTAAAGTGGACGTGCAATGGGTGTCGGCTACACAAATCCGTGTTCATGCAGCACGCAGAAACGTTTAGTCCAAAACATCTGTAGGTGTCTCTACTGAAATGAGACATTTATTGTACTGAGGTAATATTATGCAGTCTATCGCTCTTGAATAGTACACTGGAAACAAATTAATGAGTTTACCTATAATTAGTAAATATTTACTTCAACAAGCGATAAAGCATTCATCGAATTTGTGATTCCTTTACTTTTAAGGTTGTTGCAGCCTGTTCATTTATTTTTTGTTTGGAAACAGCACAAGCAACTCAGCTCAGCGGCAGAGCTCCGCGACACTCAACTGGATGACAAGCCCATCAAACGTCACGACGTTGCATGGCGCCGCTTTGTGACGAATGTTTGTCGCTTCCTGATCGGTAGCGGAAGCTCGATCGGTATAGCGCATGCGCGAACAGTGTGGTCGTGCCGCCGAGCTCAGCGTTCAGTAGCTCCGCTGGAGAGCCAACCGGATCGCGCCTTTATGTCACGTGATTTATAAAGCTAAAACCTAATAGACATGAATAATAGTAACATAAATTATTATTAATTAACAGTTATTATTCATGTCTATGGGCTCGGCAGCGACAGTGGGTGCTGTCGGCCCGTCGCTTGAAATATATATCACAGGCGCCGCCTTTGTTTAACACGCATGCGCAGGAAGGAGAGATTTCTGTGTATAAACAAGTGGAACGAATTTTGAACGGTACGTGATAATTAAGTATGCCCCAAATAGTTATGGTATAAATGTGTTTCATTTAATTAATGTAACAGTAGAGGTCTTTTAACGCGACAGATTTGGTGGCTTGCATTACCTAATACAGTGTATTTAATACGTGCATCTCTTCTGGTGCGTTTCCTGTTAGTCGCTTTGTTTAGTTTTGCACAGCACGTAGTTGAAACCTAACATCTTGGATTTAAATTCTGTAAATTAGCCAGGTCTAAGCGCTTATTTGACTTGGTGCATTGCATTATTATTTTTGTCGTTTATGTTATTACTATATTTGCATTTTGTCGTTTGTATAGGAAACCTGTCGAAGTTGTGAGTGTTAAGACATCTGCAATTTGTTATTATTACAAATAATAAGCCCTTAATAAAGGACTTGTGTGTTGAAGCCATACGTGCTGCAATTTAAGTCGTTCTTTGTTGTTACACTTTGCTCTGTAGCTGCAACAAGCAAATCGGATAAAAGGAAAATGCTGAAATATTTTTACGTTTAAATGAATTTGCATACAGGAATTGTGCTTTGGACTGCCTAGTGGAGCACATCAGCACACTTCTGACCGAGAGCCGTAACTTTATGGTGTACAGTGTCATGTGCATAATTGCGTTTACTTAATCTTTAATTTACTTAAGATTTGTTCCTTGAGTACTAGCAGGAGAGGACGCCCTTCTCCACCTCTGTC
Organism: Chitala chitala; assembly: GCA_025773905.1. Taxonomy (NCBI): domain Eukaryota; kingdom Metazoa; phylum Chordata; class Actinopteri; order Osteoglossiformes; family Notopteridae; genus Chitala; species Chitala chitala. The sequence goes on along the minus strand of JABJVR010006004.1, from coordinate 8,066 downwards.
GCGTTGGACATGAAGGGGTACGTAGCACACGTGTGAACTGCTTCATCATGCACAAGAGACGAGTAACTTTTGTTTTCTTGGTAATAAAAGTGACAAAAACTTGTGTTCTCACAGCTCTTCGTTGTGTTTTAGACAGCAAAAAAGTCCGGACTCAGACGGCAATGTTCCTGTTATAGAAGAAGGTAAATTGTTAGTAATATGATATAGTTCATAAGAATAGGTTTTATTGTTGCTTATTGGGTGAATCCTGATGGGCAGTGGGGAAGCAGGCACGTCTCTGGAATGTTGCTCTTTTTAAGCAAAGGACGCAGAACCATGCTGAAATGTATGTGCTTTGCTCTGCCTTCAGGTGCTGTGGCTACTGCAGAAGACCCCTCTGCTATTGCAACCATCCAATCAGCTGCAACTTTCTCATCCGATCAGCCAATCAAATACTTGTTCAAGACAGAGGGAGCTGGGGGACAGGTAGGTAAAGAGAGGCTGTTGTTTTTCCTGTTTGTTTGTTTGTTTGCATCAAAGGTAGATATTGTTCATTTATGCACTGCCTCCAGTGATCTCCATCAGCTCAGGTGATGTCTTGCAGGTGACGTACCGGGTGATCCAGGTCTCGGATGGACAGCTGGAGGGACAGACAGATGGAGCTGCAGCTGTCAGTGTGGTGACGGGGTTCCCTGCAGCAACGCAGGCTGTGACCCAGGTGTATTGGCCCTGCGTCTGCGCGTGCGTGTGTGTGTGTGTGTGTGTGAATGTATGCATGTACCTGCGCGTTTTGCATAATGTCAGTTAAACCTTGTGCCTTTCTTCCTCACTGACAGTAAATAGGGTAACACAACGTATGTTTTAAAAGATTATGAACAAGTGTCATTTTTTTAATTTAAGAATTATTTCTGTGTTACTTGTACAGTACCTAATGTGAACACACAATTTTTCTTCGTTGACAGATTTAGTACATTAACTGTGTCCATGACCACCTTGCCCTCTACTGTAATTCACATGAACAGATTATTGTGAACAGACAAAAGACCCGCGGGGCTAGTTAGAGGAGCCACCCTATACACACACACACACACACACACACAGAGGCACGTTGAGGCTGATGTGCCGTTGTCTCCGCCGCAGGCTGTGTTCTCGCAGTCTGAGGCCCTGGACGGAGACGCCACCGAGACACATTACACTTATTACCCTGCCACCATCTCGGATGCCACGCCTGGCGCCATGGTCACCAGTGTGCAGGCCCCGGATACACTGCTGGGTCAGAACACTCCTGCAGGTACAGAGCATTCTGAAGGTTTGAGGCATCACACTGGCTGTCCTCTGACTTGCTCAGAGTAAGCTTCACCTGCACACCAGACGTGTCCACCTGAGCATTTGTGGGAACAACAGGTGTAATTTTCACACATACAAAAATACAGAATGTGTTTGAGACAGTTGATGTTTTTCTTTGCCTTATGGCTGTGTGGTAAAGTTGTGTGTTTGTGACTGACCCTGCTGTTCTGTGTCCCAGGGCAACTCTATGTCATGATGTCCCCACAGGAAGTGCTGGCAGGAGCCAACCAGAGGTCCATTGCTCCTCGTACACAGCCGTACAACACGTAACGTTACCCCCGACGTCCAGATCATGGCACAGGGAGCCCAGCTGCCCCTGCGTTGCCGTGGACACTGTAGATTTGAGTTTAGGCTGGTCCTGATCATGCAGGACTGCAGGCATGTTTGTCTTGGCCTTCTTTTATGACCCATGATGTGTTGGTGCACGAATGTCATGTGACCAACCTGGTGATAGTAAACAGGAAGTCATGTCTCTTGTTACATCAGTTCTGCTTTTTTTTTTTTTTTTTTAAACTCTTATATAGCAAATCTGAAGTCCCACGGACGTCCCGGGATGAAAAGAGGCGAGCACAGCACAACGAGGGTAAGGCAGCATAACTGACAAGAGCTCAGCAGGTCAGGAACGGGCGCGTGAAGTACATTTACCCTGAACCACAGGGCACTGCCACCTGTTGTTTTAACTGGATTCATTTGGAGGTGTAAGATGCTGACCAGGCCATGGCCGTTACCAGATACAGCTAATTTTGTCCATCTCTTAGTTGAACGCAGACGAAGAGACAAAATCAATAATTGGATCGTCCAGCTATCCAAGACGATTCCAGACTGCACCATGGATTCCACCAAGACTGGGCAGGTGAGGCCCGGTCCAGTAGGGCTGGGTAGGGCTGGGCCTCTGCCTCTTTACCACTGGGGGTTCCATGTGTTGCAGAGCAAAGGAGGCATCCTGTCGAAGGCGTGTGACTACATCCAGGAGCTGCGTCAGAGCAACATGAGGCTGGGGGAAGAGCTGGGGGCTCTAGACAGGCTCAGGATGGACAACCAGCTACTGCGGCAGGAAGTCAGTGAGCCATGGTGTTAGACCGAGGCCTGGCATGCTGGGTGGCATGCTGAGCACCGATAGCTCAGCACGGACTTTATTCTAACATGTTGCTCTTTGTAGTCCTGTATACCGTCATGTTAAACCTGTATTTTTGAATTTAATTTCCTTGTCCTTTTTCCTACCTTCTGCCCTTAAAGTCCCTTTTACCAGTAGTTTTGTGTTTACTGTGTAATGTTTGAGTGCATGTAATTTTGACTGCTGTTGGCTGTTCAGTGCCTCCACCTTTGACCCCCACCTTGTGCTCTTTCCACAGGTGGATGACTGGAAGTCCAAGAACCAGATCCTGAGGAATCAGCTACGTCAGCACGGCATTGTGGGAGCGGGGAGTGCTGACCCCCAGTGAGACGGCGTGGAATGAAATGAAGGGGGGGGTGCGGGGTGACACAGCATTTCCTCAGTGAAAACCAGACGCTGCACTACAGTAATGGGAAAATGAACAGTTTGCCGCTTGTTTAACACGTGTCATGGTAAAACATTCCACCTGACCTGGAAACACTCAGTCCTCATTAGTTAACCTTTCTACACACGTTGGTTGGTGGTGTTTCTATGGATTTCTTGTTCACTTTGGCAGATGCGACTTTGGTGTTTTTTTTTTTTTTTTTTTCCCTCCTCTCCACATTTTTAACATCTGTTACAGTCAGCATGGATATACTCTAGTACAATAAAACAACGATGTTTAAAACTCCACATAGCAATGGAGATATAGTTGAAATCTGAAATAATCACTTTTGGTTCAGTATAATCCATTGTGTTGTCAAACCATCGTCGATCAGTTCCAGAACAGTGCCTATGTTCCTGTAAAAAAATATTGAAATCCTGAAGCATTCCCAGGTGTTTGTTAGTTCTGCTTTCTCTACCCCCCCGGCCGTCTCCTTTGTACATTACTGTGTCCTGCACATACAGCACTGCTCATGTTTCCTGTGTTTCTGCCGGTTGAACCCAACGTTGTCCTCAAAGACGTTTTGTACAGTTAATATTGTGTTTCTGTATGTCCTGATGAGTGAGTTGGAGTGAGGTTTGGCAGGCCGTGACTTGTCCCCCCCCTGCAGGAGCACTTCCTGTAATGGGGTGAGGCCAAGAACAGCTCTTTTAATGATGAAGGTCACAGACCCTTGAGGTAGAGGAACAAGTTTCACTTTCACAACCAAGGGCAGGTGTTATTTTACCAACCATGAACATGCATCTAGCTTAAATATCGTGCCTGATGTGACAGTTTTTTAAAACTGCAGCTGAACGTGTCCCTGGGTGCTGCTGACCTTGGGCTTTCTGCAGCTGCCAGCGATGAATCGGGCGCTCCCTGTGAACGTGGCGAGTCAGAGGAAGTATGTCTGAGAGGAGCCGGTGTGAAAACGACTGTTTAACACATGGGTTTGGGGGCATTCGGCTGCACCTGTGTACACGCTTCCTGCCTCTTGGTTTTGGCGTGTTCTCCTTGCATGCTAATGTATCCCATGTGCCATAACTGCTAGGACACGGCTTGTAGACCACATCTGCGTTTGTCATGACCAGCTGTCCTCCCTTTCCACATAGCTGCCATGTCAATGCTGTAGACTGAACTGGAATAGCTGCCCACCCTGTTAAACGTTGTGTTGTAATTAAACTTAAATAAAGCTCACCTAGTTTTTTTTTCTACTGTGGATTTTATGTAACCTTTTATAAACACGTGGCTGTAATTTTTTTTCTGTCTTTAGTTGGATTCACATGCTTTTGGGTCATGTATTTAACATAGTAAAATACACTTTTCAATCCATACACCAAACATTGTGGATTTACAGAAAATATATCTGTTATGTGTGGATCGAGATGTGGGGAGATTACAGGTGTTTGTGCCGCCTGACGATAAGAGCCGCCCGTGTTAAGGGCATGTTCTGGGCACCTTTGTACATGGCTGAGAGAGGGCGAACACCTGGGATGGAGGCGAGGAACAGGTTAATGTTTGTGAGAATGTACACAAAGCCTGACGGAAGTGCTCTCTTTCGGGTGGCAAGGTTAATAGACGTTTCACAACGGTAATTAAAAGTGTACACGTTTTACCCAGCTGTAACCGGGGAAAAGAAGGGTCGCAAGCCAAGTTTATTTAAAGCACATTTAAACAACAGGGGTTATCCACAGTGCTGTGCAGTGTGTAAAAATAAAACAAGAATAAGAAGAACAAAATATCTCAGCAAAGTGTAAAAGCTAATGAGAAAAACAAGTGTTTTTAGTGTGGATTTAAAGGTTGCTGATGTTGGAGCAGCCCTTGTGTACAGGGCTAAAGTGTTCCACAGTCTCCTCTGGACTTTAGTGTGGATCCAGGAACAGGTGAGAGCACCTGGCCGGGGGGTCTAAGTGTGCTGTACGTGTGTGAGGGTGTAGAAGCCCAGAAACATACAGCGGCACTACACCATTGAGTGACTTAGTTCTCTGTGTTTAACTGTTGAAATCAGTCCAGTAGCGGAGCGGAGTCCAGCATGACGCCCAGTGCTGGCCGAGATGGAGGACACTGCTCTGGACACACGTGGCTCGATGGGACAATTAACTGATCTGAGATGTGCGCAGCATTAAAAACGTATTTACGGACTGAGCATTCCTTAGCTCGGACAGAGCTCTGCCATTTGAAATGAATTCTTTAAACACGTTAGATGTATTTCAGGCTTCTGTATGGACAGGACAATCTGCACATATGCTAAACACATCATTTTGTAACAGCATCCCACGGTCGTCAGCTGTACCTGCCCAGGTGAGCTCGGGAGAGGGGTGTAAGTCTGTCTCCTCTGGGACGGGGGTGAGCTGGGGGAGGGGCGTGAGCTGTACCTGGCTCGGGTGAGCTCGAGGAGGGGTGTGAGCTGTACCTGGCTCGGGTGAGCTGGGGGAGGGGCGTGAGCTGTACCTGGCTCGGGTGAGCTCGAGGAGGGGTGTGAGCTGTACCTGGCTCGGGTGAGCTGGGGGAGGGGCGTGAGCTGGGGGAGGGGTGTAACTCTGTCTCCTGTGGGACGGCTGCGCCACTTTCGGTACTTTCTTTAGTCAGGGTCCACTGCCACTTCCCATCTGTAGTGCTGAACATGTGTGTCTTCTGGTACATCTGCATCGTTTTAACAGCAGCCGGTAAGCTATTAATGTTAATGTATTTTACCGTGTTTAGAAGTGTGTTTGATCGTGTGACGTTAATGTCAGGTTTTGGTTTTTTAAATGTTTCCTTTCATCGAGGTTGGATACATGGCTTTACCCACTACTTCCACATTTAGAAATGTGTGTGTTCTGGTGCAGTTTTCAGTGTGTTCAGAATTAACGGTGTTTGCTGTTTGCTGAAATTGATTGAGTTTCTATAAAATGATATCGAAGATCTTGACATTAAAGTGCAATTTTAGCAGGTTTAATGTCCACCAGTCGGTCTGCTGACATGGACTTTACTTCTGCGTTTCACAATAATGTAAATATGACTTAGAGTCGTATTTAGAAAACCATCACGTTTGGCATTCTGTGCATCTGTGTGTTGGGAATGTTCTTATTAACCTTGGTATCTATATTTTACTGCCTGTCAGCATTAAGTTTAATAATGTATGTTGCATTTCTTTCCAAGATGGCTCCATTAGTGTACTTAAATTTCACAAACTCTGGGAATATATTTTTGTGGTTTTTTGAGACATTATTCCCAGGACTGTTCAACCCACGTTAATAATTAATATCATGTACTTTGTGTACATTGTAGGTCAAGTGGATGTAATTAATTATTTTAAATAAAAAATTTAAAGGTGATTTATATTGTGAGCGTTGCAGTGTGACCCTTGACCACCTTTGACTGCCCCACCTATGAAACGCCACACTTAGCAAGCAGGCAGCATGAGTGTAACGCTTCCAGGGTAAGGAGGCGAGGGTTGAGTCTACTGTGCAAAGGTTTATGCCGAAACAGGATACAGAACATAAACTAGTACAAACAAGGTAAAGTAACATAGCATAACAAAGGACTTCTCTCTAACAATGGCTACATGCATGAATACTTTCAAGAACTGGCAACATATTGAAACAAAGGGGAAACTTAAATAGGGACAGGACCAACTGAACACTCTTGGGGATGACTAATGACTATAACAAGACAATGACGCAGGGCTGGGAACACATAACGAAGACTTAACGCTTAGGCCAGACCGAGAGAAAGGGTAACACCTGGTGGACACAGGGACCATAGCAGGAAGGGTGTGACAATGAGGAAGTTAAAGGATATTATACAACAGTTAGTTTCAACCAAGTAATGTGATTGAACAAGAGACTTTCCATAAGTGCTGATCAGAGGTGCCCCTGTCCAATTTGGTCCCCTAGGCAGAATTTTAGCTGGTGCCCTTTACCAATTCCACCTCCAGTTTCTGCAGTGGTGCCCCCTATGTGATAATGTAATTATGGTTGATATGGAGTCTTGGTATCACTACATCAACATGAAGGCTCATTAGATTCTGCTTCTGTGTGTGTATCTGGATAGCTTGTTTCTCTGTACCAGGCTGTTTCTTCCATATATATTCTAAACGGCCCAAAACCTCTGGCACACATTTATATTTATTCATTGTCCAAAGCAACTTATAAATGAGCAAGAGTACATGTGCATATTAAAACAAGGACAGACAACATCTGGGAATCCAGCTGACAGGAAGTGCTCTCTTGTAGCCAAAAGTGCATAGATTCAGTTAAGCAAGCACACATCTCCCTGTGTGGAATCCTTTGATGTAGATGTTTACTGTAGATAGCACCTTATACTCACCTGAGCAAACAAACCGTTGGTGAGATCATCGTCAGCAGTGAATAGAGCTGATTTACTGCAGGAGCCATAATGCTGTAATACAGTGGTGTGTGTTACATCCTCACATCCTGACAGCCAGTGTGATGGCCAAGGCTCTGTTAGTTTTGCCCTGGTCAGAAAGATCTCTTCACAGTGAACTCACTGCTGGGTATTTATCTCTCATCATCACAGCAATAATTTTAAATACACACATTTTATTTATTTGCAACAACACTTAAAATACAATACTTAAAGACAAAAATTTTAAAGGACACAAATAATGCAATCGATGGATTAATCAACATTTTAAAAGACACAATATACCAGTTTTTGAAACGTTTTTATATCCTTCAAATCAGGCCTTCTTGATCTTTATGTTGTTAAAGGTTCAGAGAGGCTATGTTTGATAATAACTAGTTAAAAGTAACCCTTTGATACTCCAGATAGCTAAAAAGGATACTATGACTGCTGGGAAAATGCAAATGATCCCCTCAGCAGCCTGTCTGATTGGATGATGGGCACACCTGTGTTACAATATGTAGGTAAACTGGGTAATGTAAAACATTGTTCAATCCAGTGGAAAAATTCTCTCATTTTACTTAGAAACACCCCTCACAAATCGCTGTTCTGAATGGCTCATTGCCAGCTGTCCTGGACCGGTGCTGGACCTTGACAGCACAGCTCTATAGGAGGGTGGATCTACGGTGCCTCCATGTTGGCATTATCTTTCTGTGGACTGTCAAATTAGATAAAATGAAAAGTTTGGTTTCTGATTCTCCGATGGCTTCATCTAGCACCGGAATATGGGGAAGCATGCTGTGTGTGTGTGTGTGTGTGTGTGTGTGTGTGTGTGTGTGTGTGTGTGTGTGTGTGTGTGTGTGTGTGTGTATTTAA
>JABJVR010006003.1:0-12911 GCA_025773905.1 Chitala chitala | reverse complement strand
CTCTGTAAAGCGCTTTGAGGCATGCTGTTGCGAAAGGCGCTATATAAAAATAAATTGAATTGAATTGAATTGAATTAGGGGAAAGGCTACCTTTTCAAGATTTTACTAGTTTGCTCTGTGTTATATTAAGTATTGATATTTGCTGCAACAAAAACATAGAGAAAATAATTCCAGTTAGCAAGATACAATCTTTCGAAACCCAGAAGGTCACAACATCCATTACCCGACCACATATACTTTGCAGTTTATGGGTGGCCTGGAGCCCATCCAGGCAGCCCAGGGTGCAAGGCAGGGTACAGCTTGGACAGGGTGCCAAACCAGTGCAGGACACACACACATACAAACACACACACTAGGGCAGTCCAATTAACCAGTATATCTTTGGGAGAAAACTGGAAAACCTAGAGAAAATCCATGCATGCTTATTAACTTGTTATAGTTTTAGTAGTCAGTCTTGCAACTTCACTGTCCATGTAATGCGTATCTTCTATTGGAGTGCATATGGCAAATATTAGAGTGATGTGTACTAAAAAAGTGTAGTGAAGTATCAGTGTGCCCTGATACTTTGTTTTTTCAAAACGTGATGCTTTGTTGAGTAGAAGGTTATGGCTTCTTTTGAGATACATGCTAACGTTTTTAATGGGTGTAACAATAGGGTGTAGACTTCATGAGCTTAACTTGCCAAAGGCACAGTTGTAATGCTGTTTAACACGTCAGCTTAACATGTATGTAATTTTAGTGTTTTGTTGACTAAGGGTAAACCCAACACTGGGCTGTTACACATGACTGTGCTTCCTCTTACCAAGGTCTTCCTAATGCAGACCCTACCTGTGTGTGACCTCAAATCTACAGTGACTGGTGGAAATGAAAGATTAGGCTAACGCAGACTCAAACAGGACAAAACCAAAAATAAGAAGTCTTCATTTTCTGCATTAGTAATTTGTTTTATGTTGTAGTTAAGCAGTCTCAAAGCCCTTTTGTTCCCTGCCTTATTCTTATGGTCCCTTAATTGCCACTGTATTTTGACTTTGCCAATAGACTTCAAGAACAGTGAATCTCTCACTCACTCACTCACTCAGTATACCGCCTCATCCAGTACAGGGTAGCAGAACAGTGAATCCCTCACTCAATTACTCAGTATACCGCCTCATCCAGTACAGGGTAGCAGAACAGTGAATCCCTATTAAGCGTAAATTGTCAGACTTTACATTAATTTTAAGATTTCATTTCATACAAGTACATAGGCAAAGTAGTTAAATGAGGTCAGTTTTACTCATAAAAATTACATTTAATTGTAGCTACCTTGAATGTATATTGATGCATGTATGCCCTTATGAAGTTATAATTCATATCCCACTCAACAGCTTACAATAATGTGCCGATTCCTTGTACAAACACTGACAATGGTCACACACGGCAATGCGCCAGCCGGCAGCTAGCACCTAAAACCTGTTGCCGTAAACCATTGCAGCCCATGTGGAGCATACACTGGATTTACCATGAAGGCCAGGGCTTTGGTTCACTGTTAGTCATAAAGTTAAACCAATACATGCAAAGAAACAGAAGTGAACACATGTGTATGTCTTAACACAAAGATCAGTATATTAAGATAACTGAAAGTATGCTTACTCCAAGTCCCATGGCTCCTGATTCTTCTTAGGTGCTCAATTAATTTTGGTTGGTTTTTTTACTATTGCCTATTTCACAGGTGCTGAGCCTGACCCACCCACGAGTTGCTTCTTCAGAACATGGTGTGAAGCTCCTCAAAAGCTTCAGTGATGGCCCGCTCTTTATATATCTCATTTAAACAGACCGGGCAGGCGTGGCATCCAGATTATAAGGGCGTTGAGTTTAATTTTACCTATTCATCCTCCATTTACCTGGGAGGCATTTGAAAGAAAGTTTTAATCCCAAACATGGTCTGACTAAGTGGTTTACAGAGCAAACATTAGGACTGGATTGTACCCGTTGAATGCTGTCTGAAAGCAGTTGAGCTGTGCCTTGCATGGGAAATGGAAATCAACTTTTTTGTAAAGGCATTAAAGGATATTAAAATGGTGCTTGAATTCAACTAGAGTCAACAAGTTTTGACCAGGTCAGCAGCCAATCAATTAATGGCTTTGTCAAGTATCCACTGTTTTAACAGGGAACATCAAGTGATAACATAATTTTTGTGCAGAATATATAAACATATTACATTTTTTTTTTTTTTCAAGGGATGACACATTGAATGCAATGTGCTAATTTTGTTCATACTTATGTTACAGTGATTTTCCTAATTGTGTTAATGTAAAACAGGAGTTATAAAATATACCAGTTGAATTTCAGGAAATAATTACTAGTAGAGGGATTTGTTCAATAAATATATGAATAATTGTGTCAGTATACACACTGTAAATCTATATATTTTTAAATAAACCAACATTGGAAACATGTTCAGTGTCCCCCATGATTGCTACCACCCTGGGATGTCTATTCCTAATGACTTTTCTAATCAGCCAAGCAAGAGTGGTGTCCTCTGCCAGGGTTGTAGTGAAGTCTGGTCTGCTGTTGTGTTCCGGAAGACATTTCAGCAATGGGTCTGATTGGACAGTGCAGGGTCTCTGGCTGCTGGCTGCTTGTTTTGAAAACACGGCTCTTGTTTGATGTCTCTAAGGGAGGAGGCACGGGCTGTTCTTGTGGTATCTAAGAGGCGGGTAGACACCTGTGTGCCTCCCTGCCTCTTCACATTTCAAACTTAATGACTACTAAAACAGGCCTATGGGCCATGTAAGTTTTGACACAGCGTTTAACTGTCTGCCCTGTCAAAAGCATGAAAAAAGTACTTGAGGATCACACTTGCAATTTGTAACTGTTGTGTCTAATGAGCAGCTTTTTTTTTCAAACTATAGACATTAGACTTTTAACTATTATTTAACTAAGCAGGAGACAATTGTGTTAAATACATAATGAAGATAATTAATGTTGACAAGTTTGAAGTGTCTGGCCTGTGGAGATGATGAGAAACATTTGGGATGAATTATGGTCTCATTATAGTTGTACAAGGCAAATTGCAAAGTATCGCCAAACCTTTTATATGAAAGGCAAAGTTTATATATTGGGCTTAAGACCTGAGATGAGAAGACGTGAGCAGACACTTGTGTTTCAGTAGTCCATGCAGTTACGGCATGTGTATGTTTGTGCTATAAGAGTAAGAGCTCAGGGGTAGGGGCAGGGTGGTGCTGATAGTACAGTCTGACATAGATCATTCATGTCCACATTTAGAGATTTTATAATGCCCATTCTCTATCTCTGGTGCAGATCCTTAGTTCTGTATCTTCTTGATTGACAGCTGTTATAATGCTTATGAACTATCTTTTCAGAATGGCGATATATGGAAAAATGGTAGATATATTTGCGGAGAGCATGAAAGGAACCTAAAAAATTGATGTATGTAGGTTTAACCATGACATTTTTACCCTGCATGTGGAAGTGAGACGTGCAAACCGCAAGAGAGAGTTGTGGGTCTCTCTGGAGCTTTCATTTCCCAGGCTCTCTGTGACGCCAGCCTTTACCAGCTCTGCAGTCGCGCGCTGGCCGATCCCGCTCACTTCTGTCTGCGCGTCTCTCGGCACAAAGAGCAAATCCCACAAGAACGCCATTGGCTTGGAATGCAAACAAAAAGCCGAGAGAGACCATGAAAGGGCCGGCGAGAAGCGTGTCGCCGGCCCTGCGGAGCAGCTCCTCCTCACAGGCCCATTACAACAAAGGCAGCGCAGAAACAAGGAAACGGAACAGAATGTGACATCGCTCGCAGCATAATTAAACAAGACCTCCTTCTGGCTGTGTTTGTGAATGGAGATGGAAAACTCCAGAACAGCATCCGCTTTCATTTTCCCCTCACACGCTGCCTGAAATGCGGCACAGATGCTCCTGAAGAGGCCTGATGTTGTGTTGCGTGATCAGCTAACGTTTTGCTTTAAATGGTGCCGAGGGTTTTATTATGCCTTATTTAATGAGTAAGGAAGATGAAATTGTGTTCATGTTTGTGAAACAAACGTTAGGTGTTGGAATGTGTTCTTTTCAAATGGCTCATGAGAGATGACCTTGAGGCAGCTGTCTGGGAGAAATGCTGTGGCTTGTGTTTCAAGGTTTAAGCGTGTCTCCGAGTTGTGGCTCTCAACTTGGGTGAAAATGGCAAGGTCAACCAACGGAAAGCATGTTTCAGCCTCAAGCTCAAATGATGCAAATCCAGGTACAGGCAAACATTCAGGCTGGTAGCGTCAACAGCAGATCGAAACTTTGTTTGCCCCCAAAAAAATAAAACCCTTATTCTGTCTGTTGTTGTCTGGCAGCAAAGATATTAATGTAGGTCTGTTTCTGATCCTTCAAAGGCCGTCACGGAAGAGAACGGGACCAGGAGCCCAAGTCAGCAGTTGGGCAAAGTTTATGTCAGCATCAGGGACAAAACGTTCTTGGCAGATGTACGGTACAGGACTGCCCTATTCCAGCCACTGTCCTTCTTCTTGTTTTACAGGCAGCCAGTTCCTCCAGTCAAGGCTTCCAGTACCATTGGTTGTATTGTGTGTGTGTGTTGTGTGTGTGAGCATTTAGGAAGAACAGAGAGATGGGAAAACCAAAGGACCTTCAGGGCAATACACAACTATAGGGTAACTATAAGACTCTTAGGGTAAAAGATGCGTGAAGAAGAGCAAGAGAGATAGAGGTAGAGAGTCATGTTGAATTCTTTGAGCCTCTTTATTCGTTTATCATAAAAGATTTGGATTTGGGGTTCACAACAAAGACAACAAAGAGATATAGAAGAGATATACTTGCTCCCACCTTTGACAGACCAACACAGACAAAACATGCATTAATCCAAAATCACATCAGATTGCAATAATGGCAGCTGCACGTTAACGTTGCAGGTAATTGGCCTTGCACTGCTCTGTCCAGTTTAACCCACCTCAGTCTTTGGGTGGGGCTGATTCTGACCTGGGGATTCCATAATATATTTAGAAATCCTTTGTACTTAGAATGCTAAAGGCTTTCCTTTCCTCTTCATTAAGTATTGAGCTGCAACCCCCCTCAAACTAGGTTAAATTGGAGTTTTATTATGGGAATGACCTTGTCATCACAGTGAGTACAGATGTTCATTTTGATACAATTTCATAACCTATAAGATTCTTTAACTAAACAAAAAGAGCATGATGGTGCAAAAGATGCCCTGTGTATTTTTTTCATGTTTGACTTTATGACTACATTAATACGATTGATGGAAGAGTCTTGATGAAAGGAGATTAAAAATGTTTTGGTTGTGTTCCTCGGTGAGGAGGTGTTTTTAAAAAAAGACAGAAATATTCATTTGGCTCTCTCTCACACACAACACAAAATAAAATTGCCTGCGAGTAAATCAATGAAGAAATAAATCAGGAAACGAGTGATGGAATGAATAAACGACTCAATGAATCCTAAAATCAAATTAACTCTAAGGCTCTTTCTGACCTGAATCTGCCTTGTTTTAGTATTCCTGCCTACTGGCCAACTCAGGATGTTAAAACATTAGTGCAGTGCTGGTAACAGCTCTGTGTGTGGCGAAACAAAACTTTCTCTGTGTTTTTATAAACACTCTGATTGTAAATAGACTCACGTAGGCGGTCTTGCTTTGTACTCCCAAGGAAATGAAAGACAACTTTTTTTTTTCACAATTCAGAGAGGAAGCCTTCCTGATGAAAACCCTTGGGATTATTCCCTCAAAATCCCGCCTTTCCTGCCTCTTCTTCTATTATATTTTTCTTCAAAAGTCTCTTGTGTGTCCTCTATGATATTGAAGAACAAACCTTGCCTCAATGTTTTCCATTAAACACAAAATTTTCATCTACCATCCTGTATTGATCATTTAGGATATTTAATTTTTACATTACTAACTGTTTGGCAGTTATACCATTGAGGTGTTTAGATGTTTGCTCTCTTTAATTCTGACGGAGAGATGTCATGGAAATATCGAGGACAGAATCGTGTTACTCTGTATTTTTAAAATATACAACTGCTTGATTGTATTTGACTGAGCAATGAGCAGTTATCATGTCTGGGTGCAAAGTGAGTAAATGTGGTTGAGGTGAAGGACTTTTAGATGATTACAGCTTTGTCTCCTCTTGTCTACTGGTGACGGGGGATTAGCTCCCTGAGAGGAACAAACTGCTGGGATCCTATAATGCAGTTCTTTAATTTGGTTTGTGTGGTGTTTAGCATGAGAAAGGTGACTTACAAAATGCCTGTTTGAGTTGTCATAAAAAAACCTTGGATCTTGGTAAAAGATCTTGGTAAAAGGTCAAAGATCACAAAAAGCATCTCAGGATAAAGGAAATGGACCTGATATCTTTTCATTTCCATAATAACGTTTAGACTCATCTTCTTACAATCTAGAATTTTTTGCTAAAACATTAACCGCTATTGGACCTGAGAGTGTCATAGGCAAACTGAATCTTTCTCTCATAACTATATTTCCAGTTTCAAGTTAATACAAAACTGACTTTACTCATTTGACACAATGGTGTCAAAGGCTGTCACTGACATAAACGTCTTCAAAATATACCAGTCATGCAAAAATTAAATGGATTCGAGTGGGTTAGCTACAGTATAGATTAACAGCAATAAAATTTTTTGCTCAAGATAGAAACTGGATTATAGAGAAACCAGTGACTTTTAAAAGCCCACTAAGTCTCTTCAGGTATATGCAGTACATGCCCTTGACCTTTAAAATGTGTTAAACGTCCCTCCCTCATGATTCAAACCTTTCGTAGGGGGACTAAGAGGGACACTGAGTTCCTGGCACTTGTGTCTCTCGAGACCGGTCCAGTCCAGCCGGCATCCTTATTTTTACAGTGAGCCGGCTTCTCCGGCTGGGCCTGCTGGAGGACTTGGGAACAGTGCATTCATTGTGTGTCTATGAGAAAGGCAAGAGAAGAAGAATGGGGGAGCTCAGAGAGTGAGATGGGGAGAGGTAAAGAAAGAGAAGAGGCACATAAAAGGGGCAGAGAGAGAGAGAGAGAGAGAGAGAGAGAGAGAGAGAGAGAGAGAGAGCGACCGAGACAGTGAAAGAGAGAGAGAGACAGTGAGAGAGAGACAGTGAGACAGACAGACAGACAGAGAGAGAGAGAGAAAAAGAGTTAGACAGTGTGAGAGAGCGAGAGAAAAGAGCTGTGTTAAACTCTGACAGTTCATTTTCTCATGCATCAGTGAGACCTGCTAAAGGTCTGGCACCTACAACAAAGACTCTCTGTAGCTCGTAGCCTTGACACAGCAATGCTGACAGAGACTCGGAATACATAAAAAAAAGCCTAGAAATACCAGCTTTCCGGCTGCCTCCTCTCCCCCTTAAAGTCAGTCAGGCACGTGCTAGTCTGATCCAGTTCAACCTCTATCTGTGTTTGAGGCTAGCGCTACTGTGACCCAAAGATTCCAAAAAATATGAGGCAATAATCCAAACTTGGACTGCTATAAAGGCTTTGCTTTCCCCTTCACTGGGTCTTGAGCAACAGGATTACCACATTTTATTCGAGTTTCATTACCAGAATGACCTTGTAGACAGAGAGGTCCCTATAGGCTATATATATATATATATATATATTCTTTATGGAATTACAGTAAAAGGCAAGAACATGTTATTACAATTGATGCTATTAAATTTTAGCTGTGTCCTGTAAAATTATGAAAGAACCCTGCTGCCCCTCCGCTAGGGTTAGCAAATTGACTGTAAGCATGAAAAAACACTGGACCTATGCAATTAGAAGGATTACTATGCTGACATATAAAGTCTGTACTATAAAACACTAATCTGCTTATTAAAAAGCAATGAAGCTGAAGAAATCTCAGGAATTATCACATTAATAATGCAACTACTCTGTGAGGATTCAGACAAACTGTCTGCTTTGAAATGTTTCGCTTTTTCTTTGGATTTTACAAAGGCCAATTCTTTGAGAAGCAGCTGGGTGTTGTCAAAGTGTGGCAGGTGAAATAAGGAAATAGAGTCATCATATTAATTTCATTAATAAGATCTGAGTGCATCTGTGCATAATTTTTCTGCATTTAAAACAGGTTACTTATGAATGAGCATAGTAGGAGATCTTTATGACTCTAAACAATGATCTTTATGACTCTTAAACTCTAATTTAATAATTATTTACAAGTGGCAATATTTAGTGTAGCTTCATTACATGTGTCAATATTACAGTGTGAGGGTGTATAGTTTACGGTGAATTCCTGGCCCGTCCATACATGAAATGGTCAGATGACATTGTCACACAGAGCACAGAGACAGAGAATTCACTTACGGAGCTATACATTTAATCCAAACCAAAAGCAAAATTGAAAAATTGGAGAAACAATTGTGGTCGGAATAAGCCAAAGGGATTGGGAGAGACACTGAGACACTGAACAACGAGAGGAGGACAGGAGAGGAGGACAGGAAAAGCAGGAAGGTAGGTTAGGAAGCTGTAGCCAAAGGTGTAGGTTCTGCAACAGCTCACTCCATACCAGTCACAGGATACAAACTGTAGCGCTTCACACCACGCTTAGTTACCGGAGAACTTAAGTACCAACACAACGAGGCGTTTCAGCTGTGATTGTAGAGAATCAGGGCCATCAGGTGTGGCTTGTTACACATGATAATTGCACAGTGCATTTCTGTGAGCCATATGAAGGCCTGCAAATGGTTTTGTTCACAAAATAAATTAATGTTCCCCTTCTGCATAATCGGATAATGTGTTGGGAACAAAACCTCCTTCAGGGCTGGGGGGTTTTGGTAGCGACAGATTAGAATAGCTCTACACGAGAGGGGGACATCTGTCCTCTACTGTCCCTAACTATACACACTTCCTGTTGAAACAAGGGCAGCTGCAGGTCCTGTGAAACTGGTTCTGTTCCACAAGGTAGCACAGACAATTACCACTTCCTTTCACTATTGCTTCATTTGGACACGGTAGCATAAACACTTGTGTTTGCAGTATTAGTGTCTGTTTCATGTGCTAGATACCAACATTATATCTGTAAATATTATTTCTTTTGTATTTTTTTCATTTGTTAAAATTACATTATGAGCTATATTATATATTAGAACAGATTGGAATGATGAGACCAGATCGGTCTCTTTCATCGTTTTTCTAGATTGCAGGTGTGTAACATTTAGGTTACATGAATGGGTTAGCAATCTGTTCTATATTTTATATATATATATATATATATATATATTGGTAGCTATTGCCAAACTGTGTTGGTGTGACTGAAGATATGCTGTTTTAATTATCGCGATACAGACTGAATTTTAATTTACTATTATTTTACCCTCAGCTCCCTGAAGCTGTCCTTGTACATGGTTGCTATTAATAGTCTCCTATTATTATTGTAACATAAATAGGCCCACTTTGTTATTCTACCTGATAATTATATAGGGGGTGTCATTACTGTGGTTTATATTTTTAGTATGTTATATAAGAAACAATGTAAAACGTATTTTGCATGCTGTTTTTGTCACTACAGTTTTAATGGACATGCCATGTAACTATTTTGTTTTGTATAGGTAAAATTTTATTTATATTTACATCTATCAATTAAGGGCCATCGCTGATGTGCTAAACTGTAGCCTTTAAGAAACTTCAGGTCACAGATGTTGACCTCTGTCCCCATGGAAACAAGGCCAGCAGCAGGAAACAAATAGATGGAGAAGGTACGACGTATGGAGGATCCCAAAAACCTTTTGAGGAAATGTCAGCAGCAGTTTTATGTTTTTCTTAGTAATTGTTCGAATTTATTTAAAAATGTGCATTTCTCAAAATACAACAAATGAAAAATGATTTTAAGAAAAGCTAAATCTGCTTTATATTATTTGCAAAGTAGAAATATTCAACAGGTAAAATTTCATATACATGTTTGTCAAGTCTTTAAACCGACTCTGTTTTATATCAATTAAGGTGTATAATTAAATATAGATATTGCATGCTGAAAATAGAAAATTATATTGTGTTAACATTGCAATAATGCGAGGTCGTTAGGGAGCAGTGAGCACTGGCAGGCATCATCTTCTGTAATTGTGCGCGTTCCCCAGTGCTAGGTGAAACATTCCAACACCCTTAATCGCTAATCTCTTCAGCCTGTCGAGCGTTAGCATTTGTTGGAGAGCTCAGCTGTCCTGTTGTGATCAGCCATCCTGCTGCAGTGGTGGATCAGACCAACAAAATGTCGTCTGTGGGGGGTGGGGGTTTGAAGTGAGGGGTGGGTGGAGTCAAGGATGTCTTTAGAGAACAGCTGCTCAGTATAGTGCTGCATATGAGGGTATTTGCAGGGTGAATGTGCTGTGCTTCAAATGGAAAATGGAAAAGGAAACTGGGCGTTTCACCTTCTCCGTGTTTCAGCCAGTCTGAGGCTCATGACTGGCAGCGTTCCTAACACGAGGCAGGAATGTCTAGTAGAGTAGATTGCAGGCAAAAGATGTGAACAAAATCCATCAATGTCAACAATGGCTTTCTAATTCATTTGAATTTATGCAGAATGGCCAGAGGCTGCACAGGAAGGAGAAATATTGCAAACAAATCAAAGTGATGTAGGCTGTTGTGGGCACTAACAATATTTGTGGCATAGTTCTTAATGGTATCAGTGTCATGCACTCTTCTTCCCTGAATGTGGCTGGTATCTCAGTATTGACTTATCTTGCACAGCAGTGTGGGTTAAGGTGTGGCTTCCTTAGTCGCTCCTTTACACGTCTCTGAAGGCTCCGCTGAGCACTGAATCCCAGTGAGAGCTTTGTCAACAGACAGCGGCGGCACGAGCAGCAGTGGAATGTATTAGGGCGTGTTCACGTGTGCGTGTCCGTCTCACATTATGTTCCCATGCGTAAGCATGAGGTTGTGTTTGTTTCAAGGTGACTAAATGAGTTCATCAGGATTAAAAAACTCCCAGATGGCTGAATAATGTGTGTGTGTGGGGTGGGGGGGGGGTGATGGTAGCATGAAAACCAACACAACAGTATTTGGCACAATGAAATATGTACTTTTTTAGTGTGGTGTGTGTGTGTGTGTGTGAGTGAAAGAGAGAGCGAGAGAGAGAGAGAGAGAGCACTAAGGCCCAAAAACAGAACCATTTCCTGTTGCTAAGCAACCTCTGCCATGTGCTAAAGCCCCTGTTTTAAAGACAAAAGACGAAAGCCAAGAATTCACAGGGTCCAGAGTAAAATTATCTTGTACAGTGACGCCAAAAATAAAACTTTAACGCTGTCACTAGGGGTGCTTTTTAAAACTTGCATTGTCCCCATTCAGGAAACATAAAAAAGAACAGGGTCACAAGGGAACTATTATTGCAATTATGATGTTGTGTTGAAACTGATAAGCAAATGTGATGAATGCTAACAATATATATTCAAGTGCTTTGCAGAACGTTGGAACTGGAAAAAATTAAGACAAAGAAATGAATTGGATTTAAATCAATTAGATGTGAAAATGCCACACATTGTGTTAGTGTATTATGCATAATTGTAACTGTATGTACACTTGTACCTGCCAAATGCGTGTAACAGTAAATATAACAGCATTTGTTTGCCTCTGTTTTACTTTCAAACACATGTTTAGCTGGTGTTAATCCCATTTGGTTGCTTTACTGGTTTCTCATAAATGCAGCGTTTTCCTACAGTCCCAAAATGGAAAGTGTATTCAGTGTGTCCATCTGGAATTCACAAGTCTATGACTTTTGAAATTATTTTTTGGGGGGTGGGGGTGTAAATCACACATCTTGCTACAGAGGAATGTGTTTTACTTAACAGAATCAGAAAAAAAAAATCTGTTCTTTCTACCTCCATCCTGGATAGGCTGTGTCCGTTCTCCTTTTATTTTCAGTGTTTGCGGCATGATTGTTTATGTCTTAAACAATGTATATGTTATTGATCTATAAATAGTCACAGTGGAAGTAAGTCGGCATTAATGTGGTCTGAGTTCAGTTTAACTGATCCTAAACATCCAGACAGTCAGTGACCAATATGAGCACTGCACACGTCACACCAGGAATGAATGCGCTGCTATAACAGTATCATGTAAAACATGCAAGGGGGGGGTGGGCTGTCAAGAGCAGCTGCACTGAATAAATATGCCTCATACCCCCACCCCCCCTTTGAATTTTGATTGGTTACATCAAAGCATCTGTGTTTACTTTTCACAATATCCAAGGCAGTATAATGTCGGCTGTTATAAAATCATCCTGGAATTAACTGACAGTTGCTAAAATGTGACCATTAAATGAGTGACACTCTGAGTAAAAATAACGCCAAATCTTGGTTTTTTTTTACATGTTAACCTTACACAAACAGATTGAAAATGGTGTATCAAGGAAATAAATAGTACAAGGATGCGTTAATTGTCTGTTGTACCTTTGTGTTTTGAATGACCAACCTTAAAATATCTAGATATAAGAATGTTAACAGAGGCCAGTAATGGCTATGATGAATGAGGAAAAATGTTTGAAGTGCAGTTATGCTGAAAGTACCTGTAAATTTAGTGAAATGATTAGAAGAAAAACATTTAATTATTATTGAGAATACTATATATTTTAAATAGATGGCATTACATAAATTAATACAGTTTACTGCAAATTTGCAAGCTGAAAGAGTGTTTGATGGCTGCAGTAAACTCAGTGTAGCAAGAGGGTTGGAAAAATGCTTCCAGCATTCTGCTCCGAACCCAGTATAGGTAGAACACAGCATAACAGAATTATTCTCTCTGGCATCAAGATTAGGAACAGCCAGTAAAACAGCTCAGAATTCCCCTCTCTTCCTGCAGCGCACACAGATGCCATTCTGTGTCTCACGATGGCTTCAGCCAATCAGAGAGGGAGGCAAGCGATGGGAGGTGGATGTGGGTTGGGGGGGGGGGGGGGGGGGTGAAGGCAGTGGT